>JASAMV010005324.1:0-15040 GCA_030248065.1 Rhynchonema sp. JSB1_4
GCCGGCTTGAACAAAGTCCTCCCCTGGCTGAGGCAGAAAGAAAAGAAAGAGATTCGCTCGGTGACTTTTAGGTGTTCTCTTGTGTTTTTCGTGTGTGTCTTGAATTCTGTGAGACTGCGCTAACCCGTATTGATAAACGTGATATCGAGAATTGGCGAGAGGGATCGATCTGTGGACCTGAAAGGCGTGAATCGCAACCCCGGAGTGGACCGCGCGTCACTCGGCGGGGCCTTTTGTGAAGGTTTGAAGTTTACCATATTTGTGTGTTCAACGGTGTTTGAAGCTTAGGAAGCCGCACCCCGTCGCCAGTCACGCCGGTCGGGCCTTCCCGTGTCGTGCAAGGCCGTATCGTTGGGTGGGGAAGCCGTGTGGAGTGCCGCCTCGCCCTACGATTACACTTGGTGAGCTCCAACTGAGCGAACGCGAGGGATTTTGGTGGTTTGGAGGTTTTGGGGGGTGAGATTTTTGGGGCTTTCAAAAATCCCCCTCCCTTCATTTTGCTAGATCTAGCAACAAACGCGCCTAAACTACATTTTTCGACCCGGGCCGAACGCAATCGACGCCGGGCCCGATCAAAAACAACCGATTTGAAGTCAAAAACCGCCGTTTTTCGCCGTCGCGGGGGCAATTCGAGAGCAATTTCTTGATCGATCCCGACGGACAGTCTGGGCCGTGAAGGCGAAGCGGAGCGGATAAGCAGCAGAACAGCAGTAGCAGGGAGTCGACACCTCGGCGCGAAGCAGGGGCACACCTATCCTGCAGCCGGGGCACAACAGGTAAGTTTTGACTAGGTACTGAGTTTGTCCGGGCTTCTATTTTTTTCTGTTTCTTTGTGTGTGTGTGTTCGGATCCGCGACTCCACCGGCAGTAAAGAACAGGCTGTCCGGGCATCACCGTAGTGCTAATCGAACGGGCACTACGGCCAACGCGTCGCTACGTCACAGCGCATCATCGAACGTCGGAAAGAACTCGAAAGGAGCACGAGGACGAGGACAACAAGGAGAAAACGACCAGGAACTTCGGCCGCTTTGTAGGATTTAGCGATAAAATACTGAAAAGTATTTTATAGCAAATCCGGAATAAAAATAGCGATATCGATTGGAGCATTTTGTGCTAACAAGCACAAAATACAAATTTATTGGAAAATTTGAGAGCCATTTTTGGGGGTTTTTGCATTTTTAAGTGCAAAAACCACAAATTTTCGTACATTGCTCTCAGTCATCGTCAGTGTGAATTTGAGTGCTTGAACGTCGCGAAAAAGGAGCATCGTTCGACGGCAAAAGGAGCGAAGGACGTCCAACAGACGAAGGACAACAAAGCAGCCGACGCCCCGGACGGACAAACAAACACGCTGCACAAAACCGGCTGACCGTTTTTCATCGAATTTGACAAGGACCATCCGCCCGTTTTCAACATCGATTTTCGGACCGAAAAAGGAATCAATATCGAGGATTCGACCAGGAAAATCGAAAAAGGAGTGAATTACTGGAAATTTATCCAGTAAAACGACAAGGACAACAACGATTCGCTGCCGTTTTTGGTCAATTTGCGGAATAATTGACCATTTTCTGCCCGCACGCACGTCACCACTTTGCCGTTTGGAGCTTGTTTCGCAACAGTTTTGCCCCGTAGCCACTTTTTTGTGCGACGTGGACCTAAAAATCCATTTTGCATAAAAAGTGGTGGAACTTCCGAAAAGGAACGTCACCAACCGCATCAACATCAGCCAGTCGCCTGATCAACGACAATTTTGGACTGCCGCTGAAGTGAACCCGTGCCGACCAGCTCAGGACGACCAGCAAAAAGGCCGCTCGACTCGTCAAAAGTTAAACATTCGCTTGTTTAACTTCAGCCAGCACCGACGCCCGACTGCAACCGTCCAACACCCGGCTACAACCTTCTGATACGGCGTCTTCACGCTTTTTGGAGTCACGAATAATCGGCGTGGACACTTTCTGCGACAGGATCGACCAACTTTTCGAGGAGCATCGACAGCGACAAGCCAACAGCAGGATGACGACGCCACACCGGTCACGATTTTTGAGTCCTGACCGCCCAGCGTGCGAAACATGTGGAGTGCAGGGGCATCATCAGGTCGAATGCCCACAATTCAACAGACAGCAGCTGCCGCTCGCAAACCAGCCTGACTTCGCAAGGGAACGACAGCAGCGCTACAGTTCAGCAGTACGTCAGCCGTTACGAGACAAGGAGCCGCAACAGCAGCCAACCGCACAGCACACAACACGCGAGTTTCTGATGCAGCAAGGAGATTTTCCGCCACTCACAACCGCAGACAACGATCGATCAGCAGCACAAACAGGACCGATAGCATCAGAATTGCGAAAAGAGTGGAGGAAGCAACAGCGCGAGGCGAACGAAGCCTACATTTATCATGAACGCCAGACGAACAAGGCCGTCAACCGAATGCTGCAAAAATTGGAAAAAACCGATCGAAAAAAGACTCGTGAAACATCATCAAAACCGAAAAAGACATCAACACCTACAGAAGCACAGCAACAACCGCCGAGCATGCAGGGCCCGTCACCAGTGCCAAATGTGTCAGGCAGGCATCCAGCAATCACGCAGCTATCATCGGACATCATTGGTCAACAGCAGCAGTATCAGCCAGATGCAGTCATGGACAGGACCCGATACACAGCTGAAATGTCCCCAACTTTGCTGCGAAAACATTTGAACGCCGAAATTGCAATGTATGACCAACAGCCACAACAAAAGGCAGCGCAGCAGCAACAACATCAGGAAAGGAGGGCACCATTGGTCACACTTGCAGCACCGACACCGGAACCCGAACAGGAACAGGAGGAACCCGACCGACCAGTGGGGGATATCTTGCGCGAAAAGGGAACCCCAGTCGCCAGCATGCTCATCCCGAAGCAGTTTGTGCCGCCACAGAGTTATCGAGCACAGGACGGATATCCGAGCATTAAAATGATGCGTCTGTCACCAAAGTCGAGTTACTTCTGCATGGATGTGCGTGAATGGCTGGACGTCGATGAGCAGGCAGTGACCAAGTTGCAGTGGTTCTTGGCACAACGCTACCCGCGCGACAACCACACGGACCCCGCGAACCTGCTGATGCGCGAACGGGATTTGATTCACTATCTTCGCGAGTTCGGAACGAATCATATCGAAAGTGCAAAAATCACCGTGCGCAAAGTAATTCACAAGGCGAAGGAAAGGAACTGCAACCGATCGGATTCGAACTCGTCGTATGACACAGCGCACAGCAGCGATGAACGCCCATCACACAACAAGGACGACGACGACGACCTGAAGTCCAGCGACTCGGACTCAGACCAGGAGTCTACATCCAGCAGCAGTGACGATTCAGAAAATGAGACGGATACGGATCGCACATTGACAGCCGTGTCTTCACCGTCAACCATCACGCCTGAAAAGCCTGCAAAAGCAAAACAGCGATCACGTGATCAGCGAAAACGCCATGCTGAACATCAACGACGTCGTGAAACATCACCGTCACCGAACCCCAGATGCTCGTCGAAAAAGCAACAGCATGAAAGCAGGACTTCAACAAAGAACGCCGACAAGCTGCGTGAACTTCAGAAACAGCGAAAGTCAGTTGAAAACAAAGAGCCAATCCAGCAATCAGCAGTGCAACAACAGGACCGTGAACGTATCAAAGGCACTGCCCGTACTTCATCGAAGCGACAACCACGCGAATGCAGCACGTCGAGCATCAAAAGCACGTCCAGTGAGAGAACGTCGCAAAACACGGACCACAATTATCGACGGCCACGCGAAAGCAGCATCTCACGCCGAGGCGACCAAGCCACAGCACAATCCGGACGCAGACAGGAACCGCAGGCAACACAACATCAGCCAGCGCGACATCGCAGCTCGTCACGAAGTTCATACCACACGACCGGTCCCGAACAGGAACCAGCTCGTGACGTGTCGCTTTGTTACTGCAGGGACTGCCGTGGTAGGGTGCCGCATCCAGTGATCTACCACGATCTACCAAGTCCTCCAGCTGAACAGAGGCTCATCTTCAGAGGCTCCTCTTCAGAAATATTGCAGAGCGTGTCTCACCAAATCCTCCAGCGGAATAGTGGCCCCTCTTCAGAAAGATGGCGCAGCGTTTCGCACCAACTCCTCTAGCTTAACAGAGGCTCGCTTTCAGAAATATAGCAAAGCGTGTCTCACCCAGTCCTCCAGCTGAACAGAGGCTGCTCTTCAGAAAAATTGCACCGCGTGTCTCACCAAGTTCTCCAGGTGAACAGAGGCTCATCTTCAGCTCCTCTTCAGAAAAATTGCGCCGCGTGTCTCACCAAGTCCTCCAGCTGAACAGAGGCTCATCTTCAGAGGCTCCTCTTCAGAAATACTGCGCCGCAGGTCTCACCCAGTCCTCCAGCTGAACAGAGGCTCATCTTCAGAGGCTGCTCTTTAGAAATATTGCTCAGCGGGTCTCACCAAGTCCTCCAGCTAAACAGAGGCTCATCTTCAGAGGCTCCTCTTCAGAAATATTGCACCGCGTGTCTCACCAAGTCCTCCTGCTGAACAGTGGCTCATCTTCAGAGGCTCCTCTTCAGAAATATTGCACAGCGTGTCTCACCAAGTCCTCCAGCTGAACAGAGGCTCATCTTCAGAGGTTGCTCTTTAGAAATATTGCGCAGCGGGTCTCACCAAGTCCTCCAGCTAAACAGAGGCTCATCTTCAGAGGCTCCTCTTCAGAAATATTGCACCGCGTGTCACACCAAGTCCTCCAGCTGAACAGAGGCTCATCTTAAGAGGCCGCTCTTCAGAAATATTGCACAGCGTGTCTCACCAAGTCCTCCAGCTGAACAGAGGCTGCTCTTCAGAAAAATTGCACCGCGTGTCTCACCAAGTTCTCCAGCTGAACAGAGACTCATCTTCAGCTAATCTTCAGAAATTTTGCACCGCGTGTCTCACCAAGTCCTCAAACTGAACAGTGGCTCCTCTTCAGAAAGACAGCGCAGCGTGTCTCACCAAGTCCTCTAGCTGAACAGAGGCTCATTTTTAGAAATATTGCACCGCGTGTCTCACCAAGTCCTCTAGCCTAACAGAGGCTTCTTTCAGAAATATAGCAAAGCGTGTCTCACCAAATCCTCCAGCTGAACAGAGGTTGCTCTTCAGGAATATCGCGCCGCGGGTCTCACCAAGTCCTCCAGCTGAACAGAGGCTCCTCTTCAGAAATATTGCACCGCGTGTCTCACCAAAGTCCTCCAGCTGAACAGAGGCTGCTCTTCAGAAAAATTGCACCGCGTGTCTCACCAAGTTTTCCAGCTGAACAGAGGCTCATCTTCAGAGGCTCCTCTTCAGAAATATTGCACCGCGTGTCACACCAAGTCCTCCAGCTGAACAGAGGCTCATCTTCAGAGGCTCCTCTTCAGAAATATTGCACAGCGTGTCTCATCAAGTCCTCCAGCTGAACAGAGGCTGCTCTTCAGAAAAATTGCGCCGCGTGTCTCACCAAGTCCTCCAGCTGAACAGAGGCTCATCTTCAGAGGCTCCTCTTCAGAAATATTGCAGAGCGTGTCTCACCAAATCCTCCAGCGGAATAGTGGCCCCTCTTCAGAAAGATGGCGCAGCGTTTCGCACCAACTCCTCTAGCTTAACAGAGGCTCGCTTTCAGAAATATAGCAAAGCGTGTCTCACCAAGTCCTCCAGCTGAACAGAGGCTGCTCTTCAGAAAAATTGCACCGCGTGTCTCACCAAGTTCTCCAGCTGAACAGAGGCTCATCTTCAGCTCCTCTTCAGAAAAATTGCGCCGCGTGTCTCACCAAGTCCTTAAGCTGAACAGAGGCTCATCTTCAGAGGCTCCTCTTCAGAAATACTGCGCCGCAGGTCTCACCAAGTCCTCCAGCTGAACAGAGGCTCATCTTCAGAGGCTGCTCTTTAGAAATATTGCGCAGCGGGTCTCACCAAGTCCTCCAGCTAAACAGAGGCTCATCTTCAGAGGCTCCTCTTCAGAAATATTGCACCGCGTGTCTCACCAAGTCCTCCTGCTGAACAGTGGCTCATCTTCAGAGGCTCCTCTTCAGAAATATTGCACAGCGTGTCTCACCAAGTCCTCCAGCTGAACAGAGGCTCATCTTCAGAGGCTGCTCTTTAGAAATATTGCGCAGCGGGTCTCACCAAGTCCTCCAGCTAAACAGAGGCTCATCTTCAGAGGCTCCTCTTCAGAAATATTGCACCGCGTGTCACACCAAGTCCTCCAGCTGAACAGAGGCTCATCTTCAGAGGCTGCTCTTCAGAAATATTGCACAGCGTGTCTCACCAAGTCCTCCAGCTGAACAGAGGCTGCTCTTCAGAAAAATTGCACCGCGTGTCTCACCAAGTTCTCCAGCTGAACAGAGGCTCATCTTCAGCTAATCTTCAGAAATTTTGCACCGCGTGTCTCACCAAGTCCTCAAACTGAACAGTGGCTCCTCTTCAGAAAGACAGCGCAGCGTGTCTCACCAAGTCCTCTAGCTGAACAGAGGCTCATTTTTAGAAATATTGCACCGCGTGTCTCACCAAGTCCTCTAGCCTAACAGAGGCTTCTTTCAGAAATATAGCAAAGCGTGTCTCAACAAATCCTCCAGCTGAACAGAGGTTGCTCTTCAGAAATATCGCGCCGCGGGTCTCACCAAGTCCTCCAGCTGAACAGAGGCTCCTCTTCAGAAATATTGCACCGCGTGTCTCACCAAAGTCCTCCAGCTGAACAGAGGCTGCTCTTCAGAAAAATTGCACCGCGTGTCTCACCAAGTCCTCCAGCTGAACAGAGGCTCATCTTCAGAGGCTCCTCTTTAGAAATATTGCGCCGCGGGTCTCACCAAGTCCTCCAGCTGAACAGAGGCTCATCTTCAGAGGCTCCTCTTCAGAAATATTGCACAGCGTGTCTCACCAAGTCCTCCAGCTGAATAGTGGCCCCTCTGTGTGGCTCGCCCGCGGTGATTCGTTCATTAGCCTAGATGTATAGCGCCCGGCCACGCAGGTGTTATGAAGGATATGTCGTCCTCCATCTTCGTATGGATATGTCGTCCAAACGGTTAGGAAACCACTGCGCTCAGGCACGTAAGTTTATCCAGGCATATTGAAACGAATGAAGAATAAAAGTAAAAGCACATCCAACACAAGCTCAACCATCAACCCACACATCAGCATTAACATTCACCACATGATTTAATCAACCAACGTCCAGGTGGAAACAAGCTTTCAAGCTAAGCCACTCAAGTATGTTTGCATCACAATGCCCTGTAGCCATACAGGCTACACACTGCCGCGCATTACATTGTTGCTGACGACATTGATAAGTTGTATGGCAGTTTGCTCAGTTATATGGCTGGTGGCAACGTGGCTGGTTTGCAATCAGCAGACATCGGCTTTGATGATTGAGTGATATGATGATATGATGCAGCTGAACACGTTTCATGGCGGCACATAAAGATGATGTTGGTTGTTATCCTCGCCAGTGTGGTTGGGGTGAACGTGGAGGTTGAAATGTGAATTACAAAATTACTATCGGTCTTACAAAACAATTACAAAATAGGACAATTATCGAAACTTAGACAAACTGTATCACGCATGTCCGAGACATGCACCAAAACTGGTGATATGAGAAGAAAAAAGGGTGTTGTGTGGTGTGCGCAAGGATAACGCACTGGTTTCGTTCGGCGTTATGAAAAAGTAAAAGTGATTATTTTGTTTACCTGTGTGATGAAGCTCGTTTTGGGAATTGGAATGGGGTTAGGTGAAGCTGTTGGCTAGAAGCTGTAAAAGTAATGGTTAATTTACGTCAAGTGTAATGTGTGCCTGATCAACAGTAATAATGTCTTTGTCCTAAGAACTCAGTCAAGCACTTCTCAGGAAAACAAAGAAGTTACACAGAGACTTAAAGTAATGAAGTTACTATGAAATGAAGGATAGCTTAGAAGAGTGCAGCAAATATGTGTGTCTGTGGAAGGTGGCGCAGCCTCTGGTTGCTTGCCCACGTCGGAATTGTTCCGACCGAGCTAAAGCAGCCAAAGACAAGGCGCTGCTTACCAGTAAAGTTGACGGAAACACAGAAGTGCGGACCAAGTTCAAATAAGGAGTAGAAAATAGTTGGGATAGGACAGTTGGGTAAGAGCTACACGAACCGTAAACGGCAAAGTTGAAACTTTTGATCCGGGTTGGATCGACAGAGAAGTTCCAAAGAAGCACGTTAAAACATGAAAGCTACAAGGCGAGCTGTCGCTGCCTGAGGAAAAGGACGTTTGGACACATTTACATTTTTACTAACTCAAGGCACCGCCTTACCCTGCGGCCCAGAAAAAGTGTCCGTCTGTGTTCGACTCGAGCGATCACCATGTTGTGTGGCTCGCCCGCGGTGATTCGTTCATTAGCCTAGATGTATAGCGCCCGGCCACGCAGGTGTTATGAAGGATATGTCGTCCTCCATCTTCGTATGGATATGTCGTCCAAACGGTTAGGAAACCACTGCGCTCAGGCACGTAAGTTTATCCAGGCATATTGAAACGAATGAAGAATAAAAGTAAAAGCACATCCAACACAAGCTCAACCATCAACCCACACATCAGCATTAACATTCACCACATGATTTAATCAACCAACGTCCAGGTGGAAACAAGCTTTCAAGCTAAGCCACTCAAGTATGTTTGCATCACAATGCCCTGTAGCCATACAGGCTACACACCCTCTTCAGAAAGATGGCGCAGCGTTTCGCACCAACTCCTCTAGCTTAACAGAGGCTCTCTTTCAGAAATATAGCAAAGCGTGTCTCACCAAGTCCTCCTGCTGAACAGTGGCTCATCTTCAGAGGCTCCTCTTCAGAAATATTGCACAGCGTGTCTCACCAAGTCCTCCAGCTGAACAGAGGCTCATCTTCAGAGGCTGCTCTTCAGAAATATTGCACAGCGTGTCTCACCAAATCCTCCAGCTGGACAGTGGCACCTCTTCAGAAAGATACCGCAGCGTGTCTCATCAACTCCTCCAGCTTAACAGAGGCTCTCTTTCGGAAATATAGCAAAGCGTGTCTCACCAAATCCTCCAGCTGAACAGAGGCTCATCTTCAGAGGCTCCTCTTTAGAAATATTGCGCCGCGGGTCTCACCAAGTCCTCCAGCTAAACAGAGGCTCATCTTCAGAGGCTCCTCTTCAGAAATATTGCACCGCGTGTCACACCAAGTCCTCCAGCTGAACAGAGGCTCATCTTCAGAGGCTCCTCTTCAGAAATATTGCACAGCGTGTCTCACCAAGTCCTCCAGCTGAACAGAGGCTGCTCTTCAGAAAAATTGCGCCGCGTGTCTCACCAAGTCCTCCAGCTGAACAGAGGCTCATCTTCACCCACAGCGTGTCTCACCAAGTCCTCCAGCTGAACAGAGGCTGCTCTTCAGAAAAATTGCGCCGCGTGTCTCACCAAGTCCTCCAGCTGAACAGAGGCTCATCTTCAGAGGCTCCTCTTCAGAAATACTGCGCCGCGGGTCTCACCAAGTCCTCCAGCTGAACAGAGGCTCATCTTCAGAGGCTCCTCTTCAGAAATATTGCACAGCGTGTCTCACCAAATCCTCCAGCTGAACAATGGCACCTCTTCAGAAAGATACCGCAGCGTGTCTCATCAACTCCTCCAGCTTACCAGAGGCTCTCTTTCGGAAATATAGCAAAGCGTGTCTCACCAAATCCTCCAGCTGAACAGAGGTGCTGCTCAGAAATATAGCACCGCGTGTCTCACAAAGTCCTCCAGCTGAATAGTGGCCCCTCTTCAGAAAGATGGCGCAGCGTTTCGCACCAACTTCTCTAGCTTAACAGAGGCTCTCTTTCAGAAATATAGCAAAGCGTGTCTTACCAAGTCCTCCTGCTGAACAGTGGCTCATCTTCAGAGGCTCCTCTTCAGAAATATTGCACAGCGCGTCTCACCAAGTTCTCCAGCTAAACAGTAGCTCCTCTTCAGAGGCTCTCTTTCAGAAATATAGCAAAGCGTGTCTCACCAAGTCCTCCAGCTGAACAGAGGCTCCTCTTCAGAATAAAAGCACAGCGTGTCTCACCAAGTCCTCCAGCTGAACAGAGGCTGCTCTTCAGAAAAATTGCACCGCGTGTCTCACCAAGTTCTCCAGCTGAACAGAGGCTCCTCTTCAGCTCCTCTTCAGAAATTTTGCACCGCGTGTCTCACCAAGTCCTAAAACTGAACAGTGGCTCCTCTTCAGAAAGACAGCGCAGCGTGTCTCACCAAGTCCTCTAGCTGAACAGAGGCTCATTTTTAGAAATATTGCACCGCGTGTCTCACCAAGTCCTCTAGCCTAACAGAGGCTTCTTTCAGAAATATAGCAAAGCGTGTCTCACCAAATCCTCCAGCTGAACAGAGGTTGCTCTTCAGAAATATCGCGCCGCGGATCTCACCAAGTCCTCCAGCTGAACAGAGGCTCCTCTTCAGAAATATTGCACCGCGTGTCTCACCAAAGTCCTCCAGCTGAACAGAGGCTGCTCTTCAGAAAAATTGCACCGCGTGTCTCACCAAGTCCTCCAGCTGAACAGAGGCTCATCTTCAGAGGCTCCTCTTTAGAAATATTGCGCCGCGGGTCTCACCAAGTCCTCCAGCTGAACAGAGGCTCATCTTCAGAGGCTCCTCTTCAGAAATATTGCACCGCGTGTCTCACCAAGTCCTCCAGCTGAACAGAGGCTGCTCTTCAGAAAAATTGCGCCGCGTGTCTCACCAAGTCCTCCAGCTGAACAGAGGCTCATCTTCAGAGGCTCCTCTTCAGACATACTGCGCCGCGGGTCTCACCAAGTCCTCCAGCTGAACAGAGGCTCATATTCAGAGGCTCCTTTTCAGAAATATTGCACAGCGTGTCTCACCAAATCCTCCAGCTGAATAGTGGCCCCTCTTCAGAAGGATGGCGCAGCGTTTCGCACCAACTCCTCTAGCTTAACAGAGGCTCTCTTTCAGAAATATAGCAAAGCGTGTCTGACCAAGTCCTCCAGCTGAACAGAGGCTCATCTTCAGAGGCTCCTCTTCAGAAATATCGCGCAGCGTGTCTCACCAAGTCCTCCAGCTGAACAGAGGCTGCTCTTCAGAAAAATTGCACCGCGTGTCTTGTCTCGTACATGCATAAATTTATCACAAAACTAGGAGCATGTACGAGAGGTTCCTAAATCCGGCCTACAGTAACCAGCTTCATGTAATGTTCAATTATGCGCATCAGATTTTGGGATTTTATTACCAAATATAGATTTGGATTTTATGACCAAGCCAAGATTACGACCAACATTAAATGCTCTATTTAACTTTTCTTTTTATGTAAACATCATTTAATACAAATGCAAATTTATTGTTAACGATCCCACACACACAGTACAGTGAAATTGTTTGCCATTTAGAATCGCGGTTTAACGATTTGTTTGAACTTCACGTTTTGATCTTTTCTTCCTTTCCCCATCTTTGTAATTTTCAGTGTGTCGCTACAACAGTTTGTGAGTTTCGGTTCGTAGAAAATAAAGGCTTTGCACGCACAACATTTTGTCGTCTGTATGTTGTTGAAATCGAAGTGAAAACCAACAAACCCAAGACACACTCACTCAAACATCAACATTACAGTCGGGACAAATTGGTGCCTGTGGGTGGAATCGAACTAACTCAACACTAGTCTTCGGCCTAAAAACCGTCCTAGTGACTGAGTTCAAACCTTTACTCGACAAAACTTACCATCCTGCTGAATCACCCAAGTCACGGACAACACAACAACCTGGGGGCTGGTTACGATCAACGCGTGCACACTTACTGGAATCTGGTCCGGAGGTGAGTTCAAGCTGTGCACAGGTATCCGTCTGCTTTTTTGCTGTTTTTTGAGTAAAAAACAAGCCTCATACATCTGCGACAGTACGGTTCGCAGACTAGGGAATTCCCAATCCTGACAAACTTATTTGTACCAAGGTGCAGTTACCGGCCATCACTTGCCGCGGTACCCGTATAGTACGCAGGTACATACGTCCACACGGATACACATCGGATTCAAGCCAAGACGCGCATTCAGCCGGTACAAACTTGTCGTCATCGGCAAAGCACTGTTGCCGCAAGAACACTTCGCGAAGTCAACAAACCCGTACTTTCACACGTGTAACACGGATTACACAGCGCGCATCGTCAGACACAGCAGCAACATGTCTCAAAGCGAATCACCGGAGTCGCCAATCCAGCTGTCACTGGACACACTTGGGCTCAGTCTCAAAATGGAACTCGAGCATGTTGAAGAACAAGCCGACTACGAACCAAGGGTCGACCCGAGACTGTCATTGGAGGAGAATTTGGCAGTACTTGAACAAGACCTAAAAGCGATTACTCACACCGTCACCGAGGTCAGACACGTACAGAACGCGATCATCGACCGCTTGCTCGAATGGAAACTACAGCAGTTGTTTTCCAAACTACCAGCTGAAGAACAGAAGAAGCAATTCGAAGAATACAATCAGTACGACGCCGACCTGGAGCAACCACTGCGAGATGCATCTGACGCCGTGACCAAGTTGACCGACGTCACATATCGCAACAATGCGCTGCAACACAAGATTCGCAAGAAAATCGCGAGGCAGACAGCCAAGGAAGAGCAACCAAAGAAGACCGATGTCCGACCGACCACACTGTCGACACATTCGCCAAGCACAACAAGCCCAACATCACACGCCCAGGTGCAATGTCCCAATCTGCCAGCCCAGCCGTGGCCACAGCTACAGTTCAGTGGCTTGCCAAACGCCACAGCAGGCAGCCAGGTGGTACAAGCAAACAACGCCGCACAAAGCACGCAACCAACCAGCGCCGCTACAATTCATTACGACATCAAGTTGACAGAACCTGAGCTTCCAATCTTCACTGGAGATCCACGAAAGTGGAAACAATGGTACGACGTCGTTGCAGCAACTATTCTGAACCAGAGCGGCATACCAGAGATATTCAAGCTGCAACGAATCCGAGACAAGCTGAAGGGCAACGCCCTGAAGACAGTAGCCGGCCTGCCAATGACTGATGGCATGCTGAAATGCCACATGGAAGTGCTATTCCAGCGATTCGGTGACAAACGCATAGTGCTGAAAGCACTCTACGCTCAACTACGCGAGTTGGATCTGAAATCGGAGAAACAGGAGGACGTGCGCGAGTTCGTCGATGAACTGGAGTGTCTAATTAGAGAACTTCAGGTTCTCGGCGAAGACACGGACCAGTCTCATATCCTGGAGAGTCTGCTCGACAAACTGACCGAAGACATTCAAACAGAATTGGAGCGCACCAAGCCGCTACATGAAGCTTGGACCATGCAAGGCTTCCGTGAGGCTCTCTGGAACTACATCACGTTGCGTGAGATTGTGGCGCGCACGCAACGTACAAACAGCACTGAGGAGAATATCACTGACGATGCTGACCAACCCAAGGATGATGACACACAGAGTCGCTCGAGTGGCTTACCTGACAAGCAGTGTGTGCTGTGCAACGGGTCAGATCACCTTGAAGATGCTTGCCTGACCTATGACACACTGGCGACCCGCAAAGCGAGGATTGCGGAACTGGACCTCTGCTACCGGTGCTTCGAGAAAGATCATTGGGTCAACGAATGTGAACAAGAAGACAACTGCTTCTACTGCAATGGTTCCCACAACAGCGCCTTATGCGCCGAACACATTTTCGGAGGACGTGACCAATCAGACACCAACGGTCAATCAGCATCATCGTCACAAGAAGAGGAGTAGCCGCAAGGCACGTCACAACAATTCAAGCAATAAAGTGCCACATCATACAACACTATACAATAGTATACACCCTGCTTTCACCGCATCTGCACTTTCCACATTCGACCACTACGACAATCGAAATCGTAAAAAAAGAAACCCCAACCAGCCAGAACCAAACCACCCACCACAACCCCAAAAAACCCACACCCCACCCCCAACCACCACCAAAACAACAAAAAAAAAAAAAAATAAAAAAAAAAAAAAAAAAACAAAACAAAACCAAAAAAAAAAAACAACAACACAACAACCAAAAAACCACAAACTTGCTTCCAATTCGTTTACCGTTTTCACCAATTTGTCCCGACTGTAATGTTGATGTTTGAGTGAGTGTGTCTTGGGGTTGTTGGTTTTCACTTCGATTTCAACAACATACAGACGACAAAATGTTGTGCGTGCAAAGCCTTTATTTTCTACGAACCGAAACTCACAAACTGTTGTAGCGACACACTGAAAATTACAAAGATGGGGAAAGGAAGAAAAGATCAAAACGTGAAGTTCAAACAAATCGTTAAACCGCGATTCTAAATGGCAAACAATTTCACTGTACTGTGTGTGTGGGATCGTTAACAATAAATTTGCATTTGTATTAAATGATGTTTACATAAAAAGAAAAGTTAAATAGAGCATTTAATGTTGGTCGTAATCTTGGCTTAGTCATAAAATCCAAATCTATATTTGGTAATAAAATCCCAAAATCTGATGCGCATAATTGAACATTACATGAAGCTGGTTACTGTAGGCCGGATTTATGAACCTCTCGTACATGCTCCTAGTTTTGTGATAAATTTATGCATGTACGAGACACTCCCACAAGACGGAAAGTGACACAATGGGTTTAAAAACTAATAGTATACTGCATGTCTCACCAAGTTCTCCAGCTGAACAGAGGCTCATCTTCAGCTTCTCTTCAGAAATTTTGCACCGCGTGTCTCACCAAGTCCTCCAGCTGAACAGTGGCTCCTCTTCAGAAAGACAGCGCAGCGTGTCTCACCAAGTCCTCTAGCTGAACAGAGGCTCATTTTTAGAAATATTGCACCGCGTGTCTCACCAAGTCCTCTAGCTTAACAGAGGCTTCTTTCAAAAATATAGCAAAGCGTGTCTCACCAAATCCTCCAGCTGAACAGAGGTTGCTCTTCAGAAATATCGCGCCGCGGGTCTCACCAAGTCCTCCAGCTGGACAGAGGCTCCTCTTCAGAAATATTGCACCGCGTGTCTCACCAAGTCCTCCAGCTGAACAGAGGCTGCTCTTCAGAAAAATTGCACCGCGTGTCTCACCAAGTTTTCCA
>JASAMV010005325.1:0-19547 GCA_030248065.1 Rhynchonema sp. JSB1_4
TGCTTCTGATGCAATAAAAAACTTGAAACTTGAACTTGAACTTGGGTTTTCGAACTCGTTTTTTTCCTTTATATCATTGTTGAGTTCTTTTTGGGAACGAAGTACCACAACGGAATTTGTCTGATGATGTTATTCCAACATCATCAAGAAAATTAAGGTTGAGGAACTCTACCAAACGGGCGATTACCCACCAAAATTGATCCACCAACATGGCCGTTCAGGAACAGAAACCAGCCCAATATGTTGACGCACCATCTGTGCATGAAAATCAGGATTTGCAATCAAATTCAAAATCACTTTGGCGCGGTACAGGCAGCGGGCGACGGTAGCTTGACGAAACATCACACAGCATCTAACGTTTTATCGGGCTACCGTAAACCGCCGCCGATCATGCTCCCGTGATTTTGAATTTCTCTTGTAATTTGTGATCTTTGTGCACTTTGTGCATCAATACTGGTGTCGCAATTCCTGTTCGAGAAAATAGGATTGTGATTATTGAATATTAAAAAAACCAAAACAAGGAATCAAACGGTTGTTTTGGCTTTATTCGGGTTTTATTCCATGTTTCAGTGTCGGTAATACTTTAAAAAGGAATGCAGGACGATGGGGAATTCAGACCTGAAAATAAACGGTTCTGAACATTTTGGAATCCGTCAACTCTGTGCATAAAACTGAAGGATCGTGGCTAATTGTTTGAATGTTGACTGTGTATGATAGTCGACACACGAGCTTTCAGGTTTTGCAATAAGTTTCAGTCGTTTTAACGAGCGATATCAATGTTTTGTCGGTTAGCTAAGCTGTGTTTTTTCGATTCCAACTTTTTTACGGCGCGTTTTTCTTTCTTGATCATGCTATTTTTAGTCTTTTTCGCAATTTTCATTTTTTCTCAGCAAGTGTATCTGGTTTGTCCGATGTGAACCACAAATTGTGGCATGTGTGTTACGGCGCGATTTGTTCAAATGATTGCAAGGCTGCTTGTCACGCTGGAACAATTGGTTGAAATTCGAAATAAAAAGAAAAGTGAAATTCCATGGTTAGTGGTGTTGCACGTTTCACGCGAAACATTTATTCGCCTTCACACGCTCGTTTTTGATCAAGCAGTTTGCCTGAATGCGCAGGTATAAATTGGGCTAGTCCGCGGCACACTTGGTTCCCGGATGTTCCTCTTGAAGCGCATCTCCTGGTCGCTGCAGATTGGGTTCTTGGTGCGTGAGAGTTTAATAACGCCCTGAACAATATTCAAATGCGTGCAAAGTTTCAAGGCGGTTTGAAATGCGAAAGGGCCCCTTCAAGCAAGATCACATGCAAATAACAAGTGAATTTCTCGTTCTTTCATTTTCAAAGGGGCAACCGTCGGAAGTACCCACCACGAACAATGCAGTTTCCACTGGTCCACACACACACACATCAGTATTTTATAAAGCTCCGTTCAGTACCCCACACCAAAGGCACACACGCGTAGAGTTGGGCCAATACAACACTGTCGTCAAACCAAGTTAAAAAATCTTGTCATCAAATGAAGCAGTAATATGTACATGAGCCCCAAATGAGCGCGAGAAATAATACATACGATCTGACGATTTGATTTGACCACTGTACATACCATAAGCCCACCGTTGTATTTATCAAGGGAGTATTATGCACAGGCACGCACACGCGCGCAGGCGCGGTTGCGACCTTTTGCTATCGAATTGAGTGAGTATGTACTGTATGCGCACGTCACGCATGATGTCATAGATGCCTACCACGTGACATCAACATTGGTATGTGCGCAGTATATGCCGCATATGTAGGGTGGATTGTGTGCCGACACCACAGGCGGGCATTTGCCTTTTTCGAATTCATACGTTGTGTTTCTTCTTTTCCAGCCAGCAAGCTCAATGTGAGCTGAATGTGCGCGGCATATTCTTCAGTTGGGCTCTCAGGTGCATTATGGTGCGAGCTGTGAAGTGTACATACACCAATGTGATACCATAGTTTCTGTTCGCTTGGATACAGGGAAAGGGAGCAAAAACGTTCGATAAATGAGACGCAGACACACATGGTATGTGATGGGGTAGGTCAGAATGTAGAATACTCTCAGTCTTGCACACTACATAGGGGTATGTATGGGTACGTATAGATGGGTACGCGCAGCTTCGGCCTGTGTTCAAGCCAAACATGCGATACGCAGCCCACGTCATTTTGCGCCATGTATGGTTGTGGTGGCGTTGGCTGCACAAGGTAGTGCCCATCTATGGTGCGAGCTAGAGTTTTTCTGTGTAACGGCTTGCTGTGGCTTGCGCCATGGCTAGTGCTGGGCTTCACTATTGCTATATACCCTTGGCTGCGCGGCTTGTTATGCCGCATGCGGCGTTATTCTGCAAAATCGCACGTAGGCAGCCAGGCTCTTGGTCTGGCGGTGTTTTGTGCGGTTTGCTGCGGACGGCCGGGCCTACCCACTGCTGTGAATTTCGCACGCCTCATTGCTCAGGTCCATTATCCGCATCTCATCTCTGCTCAATTTATACCCCAATGTCGTACAGTTGACGGATAATTCCTGTTTTCAAGATACTATATAATGAAGGTACGCGCTTTGTTTTTTTGTCAAGTTTCAAGTGCCGCAGCGCTTACTCTTACGCTCGCTCAAGTTTCCACGTGAAGCATTCTTCAATTGAGTGTGTCGCATTTTTAAGATTTTCCCTACGAACGTGCGAGTGCGCTTTTCAGTATTTTTTCAGTGCGGCGCCAGCTCAAGCTGACGTTAAACGCTAAAAATGTGCCTTCGTTTTTTTCATTGAAATGTAGTAAAAAACTTCGAAACCCCCCTTTTCACAGCTGAATGGCCCAGCTGAAAAGCAACGATTTTCTGACCTGCCTCTCTGTAATTGTATCCTGGCCGGAAATCCAGCTCAGCTTTTTTGTACCGTTCTCTGCGCTGGAGTGAGATATGGACCGTTTTGGCGTTCGAACATTTTTCACGCTTGTTCAGAAAAGAGCTCCGGGAATTGTGACGCATTTTCTGACAAAATAGCAAAATTCACGTTTACAGGATTATGCTAATGTCCTCAACGGAAATCGTAGTCTAAAGACATTTTGCGCTGATTTGATAAGTATGCGTCTTCGGCTTGCTTCGACAACCTAAAGTATTAGCCCGTGAGTTGCTTAGCTGCACATTGATTATGCCTAAGTATCCCCAATCCACAAAGAGGCTATGCTAAAAAAGCTGACCGTGCTATCCTGATCTCGCTCCCCTCAATAATAACGAAAAACCACATCGATAACCTCTGGATTTAGCTGGGAGGACTGGGGTGTCTGGGTTGATATCAAAGTGATAACCACCGAAACCACCCCAACGTTTTTGCTGTTTTGATGATCGCCCTTTGGAGTTTTCCATACTGCCTTGGCAGGACTTTATGTCAGGCTTCATGCCACGCTCTTTTCATTACCGATAGTTGCTTGACAAAGCAACCTGTCATTTTATCTGTCGTGTTATTATGAGTGAGTGGACAAAAACAGGACATCAAAATCAATACATGAATAAACATCAAACTGCACCAGCACATGTACATACTGTACACAGTTGACTCACCGTCCCGTGCGTTTGTAGGCACCTTGCAGTTGTGCAAGCGAGCAGCTCCTCTGTGCCTTTATGTGCATCACAGTTAGTTATTGAGCCTTGTGGCTAATGCTATTGCAGATTGCTATTTTTATCAACATGAATGCTCTGAATGAAAAAAGTAATTACGTTTGGATTATCGATTCCATAGCTTCTAACCATAATAGAAATGTGTATGTGCTGGAGCAGATTCGTTTATCTGGTGTTATATGTAGTTAGGCCGCTCTCTGACAAAAGCAAAAAGCAAAAAGCAAAAAGTTCACAACACACTTTTTGCTTTTTGCTTTTGTCAGAGAGCAAAAGCAAAAAGTTGTGCAGCGCGCACAAGCAGCAAACATATTAGCGTGTTCCAGACCTGTGTAATTTTTGATTTTCGGGTTTGTGCAGCCTGGTTTTGGGCGTAAAAAGTCATGATGACTTTTTGCTTTTTTTCAAGTTTTTGCTTTTTGCTTTTGCTCTCTGACAAAAGCAAAAAGCAAAAAGCGTGTAGTAAAGTTTTTGCTTTTTGCTTTTTGCTTTTGTCAGAGAGCGGCCTTATGTAGAGTTCTGAGTTCCGCTCCCAACGCTTTATTAGCCCATCAATCGTGACCAATATTGTGAATATTCTCCGGTTTTGATACAGTTAACGAAAATGCTCTCGTTTTGGATCTTTGTTGTAGTCATAGATTTGACTTACGTTTGTAATCATAAACGATCCAAAGGCTTTTTTGTCACGGCTCTGCGCTTTCTGTCAACGAACACGGTGTAATACCCTTTCTCTCCACGCTGTTCGCTACTGTACGTGCTCGTTCACTATCAAGCACTGTGATCTCATTCTAATTTTGTTTCTATTGCATTTTGCCTAGAGAGACACTTTAAAAAGCTTTTCTGCACGTGCTGCAAGAATCCATTTTGCCCACCTTATCCTGCAACGTTACTTTATTCATAACAGAGGGTCGAAACTACTGGTTGTTCAATTACTATGGTCACTCAAGCTAAGAGCACGACATAAAATTTTTGACTATCAAAACATTTGATAAATGAATTACCGGGTTTTAGATACCGACAAATTTTCATTCTGTTTGCATTCGTCCAAACCATTTCTGAAGGTCAACTTTACCGCGCCTACAACCAGGGCAGGTTATAGACCTGCACAGTATCGCTTACCGCCCTGCGTGTATCGCGTGATCTTCGGCTTGTGATATGGCTGATCGTAATGTAGTGGACGCATCTCGTACCACGGGGTCATCGATGCGTATAACACCTGCTATTTCCAAAGTTCATCAGTGTTATGCTTAGGGGATGGCCGGTCATAGAGCTCGGAACAAACCTGCTAATTTGTCTGCTTGGAGTTAATAAATACATAGATGCATATACGTGGTCAAATTCCAACTGACGATGACCTGGTGCACAGCACGTTCGCACAGAATTCGTTATCCCATTCAAAAAACAGCGTCAGCGACCTTTTGACCCGATCTGTGTCAACCATTTTCAAATACACCGTCACCAACAAACATTTGAACACGCGCAGGTTGGCTCATAAACTGGCAAGTTTTTGCTCACTCTGGTTGTAAGTATCAGTAGTACATTTACTATACTATTGGATCGTGTGCTTTGATTTGTATAGTGTCCGTATTATTATGTGTCAGGTAATTTGGAACGCATTTTGGCTAAAGTGTGTCGCAAAACCATAATGCGCGCCATTTTACGTGCGCAACAAAACACCTTGCTTTCTGATCCGCGCATGCTCAAAAGTCTGCGGTTGAATCAATCTTCACGTATGTATTCCTGCCCAACTGGAGCAATCTGGGGGAAGTCACACTGAAACGATCATGTCACGCAATCCGATAATAATTTTGTTTTGTTTTTTTGTTTTTTTTGAAAAAAATGGAACGTCTAATCTTTCAAGCGGTTTAGCGATTTAGCGCCTTAGCAGCTGCAGCGATTGTGTCGATTCTCGTGGTTACCGTGAACAATTCTGGCCAAGCTTAAATCTTAAACCTGCGGGTCTGACTTGCGCACCATCAGGAAAGTTGGCGCATCGCAAGTTGGAACGACGGCATAGTCTACTACTGGGATACATATAACAACATACAACGCATCTCGTCTGTAGTTCACGGATCCTCGGAGATCTGTATATTATTGGGTTTAGTCACATTTGTATTTATCTGCATAATCGTAAAGTTTTCTCGTGAAAATCTGTTTGGATTTATTGAATAACATGCAATTTGACAGTTTCAATTTTCAAAATGCTGATTAGCACTGCTGTGTGCATCAATGTTGCTGTTTCATAATCGCATTAGCGGGTGTTCGTTCATTTTCCAAGAAAGTTCAAGTACTTTTTTAAAATTGCAAGTTTTATATACGTACATAGTACCATTGCTGCACATAAATTTTCTTTAAGATCGTTTCGCCGATGTTGTAGCGTGTTTATTGCGTCGGTCCGCTTTTTTAACTTTAATTCTGTCTGCGCAACCGAAACTACACCCGCCAAAGACTACTGTACTTGTTTACGAACTAAAATAAAAGTATACTTACTCTCGATAACGTACTATTTTTACACTTTTGTTCTGACTGCGTGCTCGGTGATATTTGAACTTGATTGCACAAAACTGTGCGATATACTGTACATAGTTAATTAATTGCCCGATTTTATCACGGCAATTCTTTTTCATTACAATCGGGTGTTTTTACCTGTATTCAACAACGATAACACCGTGTGCATTATGTGGTGAGGTGAGTATTGATACTGCACAATCGAAGTTTTGCTCCCATCAATTTTATGTTAAGGTCGATAAATACTCTTTATGGGTGTTGTTGTTGTTTTGCGCGCACTATTCAAGTGCCTGTTTGCTTATCGTCGTAAATCTACTGTATCTGGTATTCAACAATGTTTTTTTCTCAACACTCTGTTCCAGGCAGTGGCACCTTCCTCTTTGGCGCTGCCCCGTCCCATTGACAGATGACAGCCACGTGAAAGGAAAACCATCTCACGTGCAGAACACGTGTGGCGGGCTAAACGTTGTGTTTGTGCTGCTTTGTGGTGGTATTATACATACATACCACTCTCTCTCTCTCTCTCTGATATCACTTTTGTTTACAATAATATGATTCCATAACTAACTGACTGACGTTTGAGCAGGTGTACTGGACCATAGCTCTGTGTTTGCTCCACATCGCGCTCGGTGTTTTGTTCCCGAACGGTTCCTGGGGGCTGATTTGGGATTTTTTTTATTTTAAAAACTCTAATCCAATGTGTGTCCCAATCAAGCCCCCATGGGACTTATTTGGCATTCTCCGGCATATGTACGTAGTCACGTGACCAACAATACCGGACCGACCCAGTCACCAACATCGTTGGCCCGCCCACATTTGCCTGTGTGGTAATATCGGGCCTTTATCAATGTTCTTCTGTTTTACGATATCTTCCATTGTTTCCATCAGAACGTTACATAACCAATCCGTACCGCATCATAATAAACCCACTTTGATAAGTAGCAAATGAAAGCTGTTACATACATACTTAGCTGCTGCCCCCACTGTTGTTAACATATATGCAATGTTCCTTGGATTGCCCTGTTCTACGATTCTGGTGTAGAAATTCTCTGTCTGTCTTGCTGTTGTTGTTGCAAAAGAACTGGGGTTTGCCAGAACTATTGCATCCGTTCAGTAATGTTGCGTTTGCAATATTATATTCCACCGAAGCCAAACATTTCGCAACTGCTGTCCGTATTTTTGTGCGGCTTGTGATTTGTTATTGGCTTTGGCGTGCAACTGTCTGTTTTCATATGCAAGATCTCTGCCAAGCCAAGATGCCGTTGCCTGCTTCTCTGCGATATTTTCAGAAAGCGCATAAGTTTTCTGCCTGTTGATAGATTGAAAAAGTGTGTTTATGGCCTCATTCAACTTGCATTTGCGTTTATTCGATTGCGCGATGAGGCGCCGTAAAATCGCACCAAACCATGTGAAAAACACCTACTAAAAGGCAGAAAAACTTGATATCGTTTTCATTGCAGCCGGTGATAAAGCATTATTGCAGAGAACTGTACGATTTTTTCAGGTGAACGTACTTTGTGTTATTTCATTGTGCCATTAAAAAGGGGCAACGTTTCTTGCAACTAATGCTTGCATTTTTTTAAACCTGTCAAATGCTATCAAACCCAGACAACTCTACCTCAAACGATCGCATTAAAATTTTGGTTTCCAGAAAAAAGTGCTTGTCTGGAAACATTATGCATACTTTTTTCGATACTATCGATTTCGGTCTTCGAGATTTTAAATTTACGCACAGCATCAGGCCTTAAAATGTGCTGAAAACTGGCCGAAAACGTGTCGTGCACGTGCGTCGCATGTGAAGTTACACCAGCCAAAACAACGTTACTGTAACCGTATGAATGTATTCTATCTTCGTTTCAACCGAGTGTAACGCAAAGTTTTATTTGGCAGCCGCCCTTACTTGGCATACAGTAGAAGGTATACAGTAGATTTTGTCTGGTCATCTGTCACTTGAAGGAGAAGAGAGACAAAACTTGTTTATATTTGCTCAACCGATTAAATATAGACTTCCATAACATATGATAACTGTTTTTTTTCTCAAAAGCACGAAAAAACTTACAGCCAAAGAAAAAGCGGCTTCATAGGCAATAGTATCTGTCATCATAAACCATGTACACTGGACTAGGTACAACATCCCGATTATAGGCTTAACTTGGTGGGTGACCCTATTTTTAGGCCCGGCTTTCTTAGCATTTACGACAATGTTGGCTTTGCACGTATACATGCTGACTGCACCTGTTTGCTACTGAGCTGATAAAGCGCAGAGATGGCGTGAAAAAAATGTGGTGAGAAACTGCGTTGAACGTCACCAAGTTCTGATTGCTTGCATCGATATTTCGCCGCACAATCGTGACACCAAAGTTTCATCTGTCTGCATAACAAAAGGGAGCCTTATGTACACCAACATTGTGTTGTCTCCAACCCAGTCCGCAACGTCTATCAACATTTATAGTGCGCGAGCTACCTGCGTTCCATGTAAATCTTCCAGTTTCCGACTATAAACCCACCCAAGTTAAATGCATAGTTCATGTCCACCCACCAGCCCCTCGTTATCAGCCGGTTGTTGTTTTTGCTTCGTCGGACCAACATAAACATCGTGTTCTTTGTATAATCTGGACATACACCGACGTCAAGCCTGGAGTCCGGCTTACAGTATCTTTACGATTAGGACTCCAGATATTTTCGGTCATTATGACGGTTTTTCACTTTTTTCACCAGTGCACGTAGTTGAAACTCATTTGACCAATCATTAACAGCCCAGTCTGTCTGTTACTAGATGATGACTCGCGAGTCACGAACGTAGCTGACTTGAAGTAAACTTGAGTTTGACAATGGAGGTTTCGAAAATTTTCGGTCATGTACGAAACATCAGCCACATCCATATACGGCTTCATTTATCCGCATGTATCCATTAATGTCTTAATGTGTGCGTTCCCTGATGTTTCAGCGCGCGCATTGGTGATAGACATGCAACACCATTGACAACACAAGCCATAATCACAGCGAGCAACATTTATTGTTGTCTTTACGATGTATTTTTTTTCAATGTATGCCTACTATGTGCGCACTTTGTTGTTTGGTGTGACTGACGTGTCTCATTTACCACTGGTTGTGCAATGTGTTGTTCAAGCTTTCAAAGTTGTTTCTTTCACTTCATATGAGCACGTTGTCTCAGGCAAACGTTATTCTGTTTACACGCATTGCATATCCAACCGTGGCCAGTTTATCAGCGGAGAGTCAAAGTACAGTATTGCTGCCATACAAACCGAAAGGTTAACTAATTTTGCTAATGACGCGTATATATGCAAATTATTGATTCCATATTTTTCCGAACATTTTCGATTTTCGTTACTTTTTCTCATTTTGTGACATGTATATGACGAGCTTTCAACTAAACAGGCGTCCATTTCAAAATGGCTGGCTGCCTCCCGAACCGCACGTACCAGACGCAAGTCAAGTTGATTGATTGGTGCGCGTATCGAAATGCTGCGTTTTTGCCCGGTTTTTCGGTGTTTACAACGCATTTGTTCAAGCGCAAGCGCACCGGTTAACGGGCACGTAAAGTGCTGCTAAAACGTACAAAAATGAACCTATGTGTGTTCTAGAACTACGACAGAAATGGCCAAATGCCGTCCACAACCTTCTTTTACAGTGTCTAACTGATGAACAGTATTTTCGATTAGGACCCCATATGGGGACTTCAAAATCTGATACTTCATCCCAATTTACCACCCCAATACGCTTGCTCAAAATCAGTCTTCATGCGGTGACCGAATGTACCTTTCGATCGCAGAGAAAAACTGTATCCCATAACGTAAAGGCACCCAAGGTAGCATGTATACACCAAGCTTTCCAAAATGTCACAGTTTCGTTTGGCCGTTTCGTTGGAAGCCTTTAACCGCCAACATCTGGGTTCGGCTCAACTCGAGGTGCATCATCTATGGCTGGGCCTATGGCAAACTTCAGTGAGCGCGCGCCGTAAATTGCACAAGTCCGGTGGTGGTTCACAAAAGTGTTCGCGCAACGCGCGATTTTACGCGCTTGTTTACCAAAATGCACTGTGCATCATCTCATTAGCATACCGAGACTCCGGCGCAACACATACTAGGCGATGTTGTCTTATGAGGAGATTTTCCTGTTTTTTCTCGTTGACAACTTTTCCGTCTGGCTTTGGTTCTGTTCGTTTTGAGCTTTAAGTACGATTGGTGCGCACATAACTATGTATATTGTTCAATCGCTTGTTGTTTGAGTCATCTGGGGTCAACTGAATTTGCTCGTTTACTTTTCACTGCAATGCACCCGCATAGATACTCTCTAGCTGTTTTATGTCGTTTTAGGTACAGAACATGTGTGTTCGTTTCCAGAAATGGTTCTGGTCTCCATAATACACGTGGTGTTCACGTTTCTAAACTTGTTTTTAATCAATCATATCATTTCATGACAAAAATGACGAAATTTGGAAGCAGCAGCTTGTCTTTCTTGATTGACACTACTAGAGCCCAGAACGCTGTCGTGCAAAATTCCTTGTACGTATTATAGGGTACCTGCAAGAACTTTTTGAATGTGAAACCATGTATAGTAAATTTCCAAATTCGCTGCCGCACAATAAAGTACGCCCCATAGTTAATGTCACGTTCTGAACCCGAACGCTAACCACGTGCAGTTCTGAAACATTTCGCTCAGCTGCCTTGCTGGCTGGCAAGCTGCACGCGCGTCTGTTGCCCGAACACGTTTCAAAAGTTGACTTTCGGGTTTAGAACTTGACATTAATTATGGGGCGCACTTTACTGTGCGAGTTTGGAAATTTATTATACCATGGAGTAATTTGTTACGGTGCTAATTAATCAGCATGTCACGAATCATTATTTTCATTTTACGAATACGGTATCAATATTTTTCACAAAAGTCGAAAGAACTCAGAGTTGTTTACCTACTTGCATGTCAGGCATTTTGGACGGTGTGTTCAACTGGTTCAACCTTTGCTGTCAAAATTTCTTTATTGTGTGTGGCTACACGATCGGTATGCTTTGGGTGGGACTGATCAGGATAGCCCATGCCAACAGATTCATTTCTTTCAAGTCTCTGGACTTCTATATTTTCCAGAGAAAAAATTAATATCCAAAAGACAGCGATGAACCTCAAATCATAATAAAACAAATATAATTAATGCGGATGTGTCATGCACAATAAAAGCAACGAACAGGGGGACTGCGCTGTTGAACTTGTATCGCCACAACCACTACCCGACCCTCCAATGCCTGAAACATCTACCAGCTCGAGGCCTGCCCCTAGGTGCGTGTTTTGAGCTTTACTATTTGTATTTTTATTGATTTAATTTCAATGCGTGTGTTTGTGGCGCATATAGGCCGCTGTTGTCCCGTCTGCTCTTACAGACGTTTGTGGTTAGACCAACGTCATCGTCAGTACAAAAATGCACATGCTCCCAAAAAACACTATGGCTTTGTGATCGCGAATAAATGATATCTATACTACTAAAACAGGAAGACGTATGTACATATGTGTGTATGTATGTGGCCCCCTCGGAAGGGCGGACGGGTCAATTTTCACGGGTAGCTCTGGGTATGCTAACGGGTCTTCGGGGGGGGGGGGCACGGCACAGGCGCGGCGCTGTGGACGGGCCGTAGGCACGGATCCCGACTAGTTTCATTCAATATCTGCTCGTGCAAACTAAGGATACCACATGTGGACGTTATAGAGGTCCACTACAAGGCGGATGTATAGTGTACACTATCCCCCTGTCCTCACAGGTACTCACCGCGGAACGGCTTTCACAAACCGACCGTCTTGCCGGGTCAGAGGCTAAGGCTGCCGCCGCCCGCCCCAGCCCTGTCCCACGGCGAGGTAATGCTGGGCGTTACGCCATCGCCGACTTTGGTGAATGGCCATGGTGGTGACCGGCATCCTCTGGCGTTCGCCAAATTCCGGCTCGGTTTCGACAACATGTTCGGCGAAATGGGTACGGGCGGCGGTGACACGGACACGACTGACGAGGTCGGAGGTCGCGGCGGCGGTGCCCCGGTCGCTCATCAGTCTGCCGCAGGCTCGGACGGCGAACCGAGCGACAATGACTCTGACGATTCCGACATTGGACAAGCGGAAAAGTGCCCCTCACCACCGCTGGCGCACAAGAAGGGTCTCACAACGAACAGTAACCATCTGGTGCAACTGTTGGAGATCCAACGCGACTCTGCGCTCAGCAATTCAATGACGAACCTGGACGAACTGCTCGACGAGACGCCGGCCACCGCTGGCCATGGCCATCATCATCATCACCTTCACGGCCACACTGATAACGACGACGATGCCGGGCTCACCGCGCTGCAGAAAGCGGCGAAATTGACCAAATCGATGTACAATCTGGATGAACAGCGCGACGTCGAGACGGACCTGGCGCTGGCCAAGAAGAGGCCGAAGGCGGTCTCGTTCGCCGACGAGAACGGCAAAACGTTGCATCTGGTGCGCACCTTTCACGAACACTCGGACGAACCGCCCAGATACGATCTCAATCTGCAGGTATGCAGCTGAGGGGGGCTTATATTGGATGGGTGAAACATCAGGTGTCGGACTGAGAGATACGACTTGAATTCGGGAATCGGTATCAACTTTGCGTGGAATGCGGTTTTTTGCGCCGGATGGCTGAATGTAAAGGCAAGCTCCGCCAGCACGAGCCCGATTTCGGTGGTGATGTGGTCAACGAACAGAAAGAGAAAATCTTCATGCGCGGCTCGGTATTCTGCAACGTGTGACATTTCGCAAATCAGCAGCCACGTATGAATGTTTCGCTAATCTGCACACCTCCGAAATCGGGCTCGTGTTGGCGTAGTGTTGCTATAAATGGGTCCTTCTGCTCATACTTTTGTAGGAGTAGACTTATTGAAGGTTGGGCTCCACAGTCAGCCATGTCAGCAACGCAAGTGCTTCTCTTTTCTCTCTTTATTTCCGAATACGCGAAACACGACATATTGTCATGGTTGATACAAATACAAAAAGAGTATAGTTAGACATGCATATAGACATGCAGTATAGTTAATGAAAGAAATTGAAACTATTGCAGTTAACACGGCACAGCACCACTCTCTGATGTTTCATTTGTGAGGGTCCATGATGAAATTTCACGTGATCAGATGAATTCCAGCTAATATATGTCCACGCTTTGCAGCGTACCCTGCGCGCATTACGAGGCGAGACACTTGAGCCGGCGGAGCCCCCAACGACGTGGGAGATCGACTTCTCTCAGCCGATCTCCGATTACGTCAAATTCTATCAGAAAGTCAACCGTGATGGCGTCTGTTTGGAGAATGCGCTGTTGCGGAACGACACCCACAAACTGATCGGAACTGTACGGGTCAAAAATATGTGCTTTGCAAAGACCGTGTTTGTCCGGTGGGTACACAAATTTTTTTTTGGAAATTTTTGACTCTGTACTGTAGGTACATCCGACCGTAGGATCATGTCGATCGGATTATCAAAACTTCTAACATTTTATGAATGTCATGAGGATCGGATCGTGAGTGAAAAAAAACGGCCAAAATTTCCGAGAGTCGCAATGGATACATCCCCTGATGATGATCTGACACCCCGCCATTTCTGAAACTTCTGAATTCTTGATTTGAGACATCAATCATATCACTTTCACCTAAAGTTGACAGAGCAAGCTTTCTTATCACCATCAGCGCTGATGATGGTGTTTTTTGCATTGTGGCATTCGATCCCACGAAAAATACATAAAGTTAAAGGCAAACTACACCAACACGAGCCCGATTTCGTAGGTGGTGTTTATTCAAAACGAATAGAAAGAGAAAATCATCATGCTCCACTTTCTATTCTTCAACGTGCAACATTTCCAAAATCAGCAGCCACGTATGAATGTTTCACTATTCTGCCAGCCGCGAAATCGGGCTCGTGTTGGCGTAGTTTGCCTTTACCTAATTTGTGCCGCGACGTTTCGCCAACAACAAATCGGCATCATCGCACGCATGAACTCATTCGTCCGCAACCACGGATACACCGTTTTCGCAACTCAAATGCTTTATCAGCGCAAATGCAGAAGGCGGGCGCACCGCACCGTTTCGGAAGGACGAAGAAAAAGGGATACTCCCTAAATCGTAGGATTTTGACTCTGATACACTTCGAATGCACCATTTCCGATGAAATTTGGGGCTCGCGCGCCCAAAAGGTGCCAAGCGCGCGAATGGCCGGCTCCGATCCATCTCGGTCCCGCCATCTCGGTCCCGACCATCTCGGTCCCGCCATCTCGGTCCCAGGTCATCTCGGTACCGACCATCTATGTAGGTCCCGACCATTTCGGTACCGGGGCATCTCGGTCTCCACCATTTCGGTACCGGAACATCTCGGTACCGGGTCATCTCGGTCCCTAGCATCTCGGTCCCAGGTCATCTCTCCGACCATCTGGGTACCGACCATTTCGGTACCGGACCATCTCAGTACCGGACCATCTCGGTCCCCACCATGTCGCTACCGGACCATCTCGGTCCCCACCATTTCGGTACCGGACCATCTCAGTACCGGACTATCTCGGTCCCCACCATGTCGGTACCGGACCATCTCGGTCCCGACCATTTCGGTACCGGACCATCTCAGTACCGGACTATCTCGGTCCCCACCATGTCGGTACCGGACCATCTCGGTCCCCACCATTTCTGTACCGGACCATCTCGGTACCGGGTCATCTCGGCCCCTACCATTTCGGTACCGGACCATCTCGGTCCCCACCATTTCGATACCGGACCATCTCGGGCCCCACTATTTCGGTACCGGACCATCTCGGTACCGGACCATATCGTTCCCTACCATCTCGGTACCGGGTCATCTCGGTAACGGGCAGGGTTGGGCAAAACACGTTTTTTTCAAAAAATAGTTTAAAAAAAACGTTTTTTTTAAAAAACGTTTTTTTCAAACGCCCAGATGACCAAAATATGCCCCCAAAAAATTAGAAAACGCTCATGTTGGGAAGAAAACGTGGTTAAATGAAGTAATTCTATGTGTTCTGAGGCAAAATAAACGGGTTTCAACCCTTTTCTAGCGAGTTGTTAAGATCCCATATCAGACCCGCATCATGGGACCAACTTTGGCCGGGGTCATCACTGAAAGTCAAACTCCGTATATAGACGTATCTCGACAAAGTAACAATTGGTCGAAAATTTTTCGAAAAAAACGGGACAAAAAAATGATTTTCCTTGATAATCAGGGTACTTTCCCTGAAAAATCAGGGAAAATCAAGGAAATTCAGGGTTTAAAAAAACGAAAAACGACCCAGGCGTTTTTTTGAAAAAACGTCGTTTTTTTTTTCAAGAAAAAACGCCGTCGTTTTTTTGCCCAACCCTGGTAACGGGTCATCTCAGTCCCGACCATTTCGGTACCGGTTGTCTTGAGCACTGTTTTGCCCTTTGTTTCGCACTTCCCACTATGTTCAGCTTTCTTCGTAATTTGAAAACTCAATGCAATAAAAAGAAAATGCGATGTTTTTGGTCCTTTTGGGCTATTCCGAAATGATCAGGACCGAGATGGATGGGAGCCTGATAAATCAGGCAATAGCGCACCCAACACGAACACACACGCACAGCTGCATACACGAAACCAATGTTGGATTATTGACAAGAATGTAGTTGTAACCAGGGTTGGGTAAAAAAACGACGGCGTTTTTTTTTTAAAAACGACGTTTTTTTCAAAAAAAAACGCCTGGGTCGCTTTTCGTTTTTTAAACCCTGAATTTCCTTGATTTTCCCTAATTTCTCAGGGAAAGTACCCTGATTATCAAGGAAAATCAATTTTTTGTCCCATTGTTTTTTCAAAAAATTTTCGACCAATTTTTACTTTGTCGAGATACGTCGATATACGGAGTTTGACTTCCAGTGATGACCCCGACCAAAGTTGGTCCCACGATGCGGGTCTGATATGGGATCTTAGCAACTCGCTAGAAAAGGGTTGAAACCTGTTTATTTTGCCTCAGAACACATAGAATGACTTCATTTAACCACTTTCTTCCCAACATGAGGGTTTTCCAATTTTTTGGGGGGCATATTTTGGTCATCTGGGCGTTTTTAAAAAAACGTTTAAAAAAAAAACGTTTTTAAAAAAAAAACGATTTTTAAAAAAAAACGTTTTTTGCCCAACCCTGGTTGTAACGTCGCCTATCCAGAAAAATGTTTCTCACCGGCCCTGGCCTACATGGGCGCGCCCTAAGCAGGGTTGTTTCAAAAAAAGTGGTCAATTAAAAAAAATTTTTTAAAAAAAAATTTTTTTTTTGAAACTCAGATTTTGCTTTTTTTTAATAAAAAAAAGTTGCCCAAAATGGGCTAAAATGTCCAAAAATGGCCTTTTTCGAGGCAAAAAATTGGCACTTTTTTTTGTGGACGAGACAATTTTTCCAAAATCGCGCCTGCGGCGCTCTGTATTGTCCCCATATCCGTACAGGGATGCGCGGGCTGGTCTTTTATAGTAATGTGGCACCGATAATGTACTACTACATGCTACTACACATGTATATATGCAGGTCTGGTGCAAAACCGGGCGCGCAAAGTCGATCTGACGCGCAAGATTTGGGCTGTAACCGACATTTTGATGGTCGTATATCAGATATACGGCATTAGATGCATTAAAATACGTTCAATTTTTGAAAAATATGTTGTATCGATTTCATTTATCCTGAAACGTCGTTTGCAACACTTTTTCTAATGAAAAAAATTTTTCGTCAAAAAAAAACCAAAAAAAAATTTTTTTTTTAAAAAAAAGCTCGTTAATAAAAAAATTTTTTTTTCAACCCTGGCCCTAAGGGTTCACTGAAAGGGTTGGGTTTTCGAAGCGCTGTAAACAAGCGCTGACTGTAAAGCGGTCGACTGTTCGGGGTGTAATAAAGTTCGGTGTAAACCAGCGCTTTTTTACATCGTACTTCCGACCGAGCATAACGCCACCCTTTACAATCAACTCTTGTGTTTCGATGTATTACGTTATGTATACCAAACACCAGGGTTGGGTAAAAAAAAATTTTTTTTAAATTTAAAAAAAAAGGTTTTTGAAAAAAAAATTTTTAAAAAAAACATTTTTTTTTTTAATTTTCGGGGGAACAAAATGTTCTAAAACGTCCAAAAATGGCCTTTTTGGGGGTTATTTTTTGTCATTTTTTCTCAAGGGTCGAAAAATTTTCTTCACAAAATCACCTTTGGGGCATGTATTTGGTACCTAAGATACCCCAAATGATGTAATAATACCTTCCCGTGATACATGGGACACAGTATGCACGTGCCTACATGGTACTTCGATGTCATACCCCATCAGGTCGGTCATATACGACTGATTCAGCTACCCGACAAGTATTTCTGCAGCTAATATTCTCAATTCTGTGTGGTTTATGAGTGAATCTTGCTTATTCGACCACAAACTGTTGTGTCTGATACCACAGAGCAGCAATCATCGGTCCATATCAAGCACAGACTGTTGGATCGCACCTAAATCACGTAAAAACCCTTGATAAGTGATGCAAACCAAGTCACAAAAGTGACTTGTCAATTAAAGTTGCATTTTTTGGCGATTTTGCGCGTTTTTTAGGCAAATTTGGTAAAATTTCCCCGTATCTCAGACTTTTTTAAAAAAAATTTTTTTCCAACCCTGCCAAACACCGTTTCGAAAATACCACCCTATGTATTTCGAGTGTGTGCTAACATGTTGTGCATGTTGTCTTCAACACCTGCAACATTTAACACAGGAGCCGATCATCCGAATTTGTGTGTTCGCAAGCGGAGTGTCTCGACTACGTTGAGTTGAAAGGCGTGAACATGGCCGATGCCGACATGGACAATTTGGTGGCAGACGAAAGCTCGTCGTTCGACGTGATCTGTGACAATGGCCAGTGGAAAGAGAAGAATTCGAGTGGCAGCCCTACTGGAGAGGCCATCAAAGCTGTGAAATGCCGCAGTGGCTCGGCGATCGAGTGTCCACCGGCAGCAGCAAGTACTCAAAACGCATTTGGTTTTAGCTTGTTGTTTGTAGTTGCCGCCTGAAAAGTAATAAGCACAAAAGTTCGTCCTTCTGGGTTGAGAACCATGGGAGAATGTTGCTTATGCCCCAACTGCAATTTCACTGAATGCGCGTTCGAAAGCCTGCACTGACGCAACTCTACACACGCAACGAGAACCGGAACGGAATTTAGGTGTTTGCACTTGATTAGTGCGAAAAACACCCGTTTCCCCGTTTATTCTGTTATCACGGGCGGCCGATATACAATTTTATTTTTTTTTATTTGAGTTTTTGCACCTCCAGTGCCAGGTGAATGCAAACGCCCGCAGGCAATGTAGCAAATCCTGTTAGAAAAACATGAAAATCTAACGTGAATTGAAATCACAGTTACACAATATACAGTATATGCACCGCCGAGAGCATCATTTGGTGAAAATCTGTCAGATGGACAAGTTTGTAGCTCCAGGAACAAATCTTTTCGGTTCCAATTTCGCGCACCGTGACTGATAGAGTCACAAAACAAATACAATGCTGTAATACAATGAGCGATATCAAATTTTATGATCAGATCGGGGTATGACTTGCCTTGATCTCGTGTGATTTTTGCATCAAGCATAGTAGGAAATTTATTGATTCCATTAATTTCCACCAGTGCAAAGGTTGCTCGCAGGCAGGGTTGGGTTAAAAAAAGTAAAAAAAAATTATAAAAAAATTTTTTTTAAAAATGGTTCGCCACTTTTTCGGTTTTTAAAAATTAGGAAAGTAAGTTTTGTTTTATTATTTCACAACTTTTTTTTATTATTTACCCCGTTTTTTTGCTGTGAAATGCATGTTTTTATGCATGTTTTTGCTTGTTGTTTCTTAAAAATCGCCTGCGGCGCTTGTATTTCGCATCGGTTCAATGTCATCACAACGTTAGACAGTCCGTGGGTCTACTAAGCTATCTAAGCAGCCGTCATTATGTGCGCATTCAGTTCTTCCAGCAAGTCAAACCTGCTTGAAGTCTAAAATTATCGTCCCAAAACTGCGGGTTATGCTGCTGTTTTCATGTAACTTTGCTTAAAAATGTGCCAATCATTTACCTTTCCCGTGACACGCCTTCACTTTTCATACTACAATCTGCATATGTGGGTAAATATGGTGGACACACTATCCCCAACGCAAATTGTCACGTTATCTGGCTCATCGTAAAAAATCTCACCTCGCTACTGCCCGTTTGTGAACACAACTGGTCGGTGTCAACTATTCTTATATTCTCAAGTACAAATCAAATATACTTCAGAAAAATTTCGACAATTTTTCACATTGAGAACCGAAATTTTTGTGGTCCGGAACAAAAAAAGTACATCTTAAAAAATTTTTTTTAAAAATTCAAAAAAGTTTAAAAAAAGTTCGATAATAAAAATTTTTTTGAATCCAA
>JASAMV010005326.1:0-35611 GCA_030248065.1 Rhynchonema sp. JSB1_4
CTTTCTTGTACACTGCCACATCAACAATCGTGCGGGTGACATTGTATTTCAGCAGAAATACTTTTCGCATTTCGTCCTCATTGGCCACGGGCATTTCATCAGGCACACACTGACGCAGTAACGGCTTTTCCGTCATGTACACCGTGTACGACGTAATCAGCACGTCACGCGGGTCCTTTATGCCACATGCTTTGATCGCGTCCCTGAATATTTCTTGCAGCGTTTTGTAGTGCTGCAGACCGCTCAACTTGTTCAATGCGGTTTGTGCTGCCGTGTCTGCTTCTTTCAATGACGCCAACAGCACGTACAGCTGTTGCGTTTGTTCGAATCGACGAAACATGGCATATCCATCTTCTCCGTGGAATATGCGTTTGTCTTCACAATGCCATTTGGCTCGGTCATCAAGCAGTGCGCGGTCGGACATGTCCAACGACTGCAACGCCTCCAGCGTCATGCAGTTGCGCCTGCCACTGCCGGCCACTAGTGGACTGCCAACTGTGGATCTGTTTCGAAACCAGTCCAGATGTTCGCCTTCCACAGTTCGTCGTTTGTCTCTGTACCATCTGTACCAAGAGGACTTCACAGGACAGGATTGGCACAAAGTCTCGAATGGTGCCATGAAAATGAACCATTGGTTGCAGCGGACCTGTGTGGGTCGCTGGGGTGTGGTGCCGCACTTCACGCTGTTCGAATTGGTGCACAAAGACCCAGAACATCTGAAAGAGTACGATATTTTGGTCTGGATGCAATGCGCGATGTTCAGTGGCGTCACGTTCATTATCCACGTTGGTAGTGTGAATGAACGAGACTCCTACGAGCCGTGCAAGGAATTCAAACAGTTGTTCTGCAAACAGGAACCGACAGTGCAAGATCTGCAGACGGAAGGCATTATCGTGTGCCATGGAATGCATGACAGTTCTCGCGACAACAAGGATCGCGGGGACCAAGTCGCGTTTGTGCGTGCGTTTGGTTGCGAACTGACTTCGGTTGTGTTCGACACGCGCAAACTGCCGTCGATAACACCAATGAACATCGACCATGGAGGTCCGTCGGTTTACCATCAACCAGTGTCATCAACACTTTCTTTGTGAACGCGCCGGTGAACCACTCGATCATGTGAGTGGCCACATCTGTTGGGGTCACGTTGTTCACCCACGTGATCTTCTTTCCGTCGGTACCTTTCTCGAACTCCTTTCGGCTGTTTTTCAGCACCAGGTACGCATCCTGTCCATCCAGGCATTCCAGAGCGTTCGTGAGACGTTGAGCCTCCACGAACTGCAGCACCGTCTGCATGGCGCCACGAATTGCTCTGCCTGATTCGTCATCATACAGTTTCGCGTCACTGACTGCTTTCACCAGCAAGTCATCGGCCAGTTCTTGCGCGTCATGACCAGCATAATTCAAATTGGCCATCGTGTTTTCGTCGTCCAAACACGAATTATTTCAGGTGCGCAGCCAGTGGAATCGGTAGTGATTTCCGTCATGGTCGCCCGAAAAATAATCATAGTCCATCGGGTCGGCCTTCATGTACTGGCCTTCGACTTGACGTTGCATTTTCTGTTGTTCAAATTTCCAGTCATTGGGGTCCCGCAAAATTCCCAAGGTCGCAGCGGTCATCATGACATGCGACGGACCTCCATGGTCGATGTTCATTGGTGTTATCGACGGCAGTTTGCGCGTGTCGAACACAACCGAAGTCAGTTCGCAACCAAACGCACGCACAAACGCGACTTGGTCCCCGCGATCCTTGTTGTCGCGAGAACTGTCATGCATTCCATGGCACACGATAATGCCTTCCGTCTGCAGATCTTGCACTGTCGGTTCCTGTTTGCAGAACAACTGTTTGAATTCCTTGCACGGCTCGTAGGAGTCTCGTTCATTCACACTACCAACGTGGATAATGAACGTGACGCCACTGAACATCGCGCATTGCATCCAGACCAAAATATCGAACTCTTTCAGACGTTCTGGGTCTTTGTGCACCAATTCGAACAGCGTGAAGTGCGGCACCACACCCCAGCGACCCACACAGGTCCGCTGCAACCAATGGTTCATTTTCATGGCACCATTCGAGACTTTGTGCCAATCCTGTCCTGTGAAGTCCTCTTGGTACAGATGGTACAGAGACAAACGACGAACTGTGGAAGGCGAACATCTGGACTGGTTTCGAAACAGATCCACAGTTGGCAGTGCCACTAGTGGCCGGCAGTGGCAGGCGCAACTGCATGACGCTGGAGGCGTTGCAGTCGTTGGACATGTCCGACCGCGCACTGCTTGATGACCGAGCCAAATGGCATTGTGAAGACAAACGCATATTCCACGGAGAAGATGGATATGCCATGTTTCGTCGATTCGAACAAACGCAACAGCTGTACGTGCTGTTGGCGTCATTGAAAGAAGCAGACACGGCAGCACAAACCGCATTGAACAAGTTGAGCGGTCTGCAGCACTACAAAACGCTGCAAGAAATATTCAGGGACGCGATCAAAGCATGTGGCATAAAGGACCCGCGTGACGTGCTGATTACGTCGTACACGGTGTACATGACGGAAAAGCCGTTACTGCGTCAGTGTGTGCCTGATGAAATGCCGGTGGCCAATGAGGACGAAATGCGAAAAGTATTTCTGCTGAAATACAATGTCACCCGCACGATTGTTGATGTGGCAGTGTACAAGAAAGTGGGCCCGGACCAAGACAAGCGACATTTGGCTCACAACACGTTGTTCCAGCAGCATAGACACATGTTGCTGATGGAGGACTGCCAATATGATATTCAGCGCGACAAGAAAAATTGGATGAAAGATTTTCATGCAAAGAAAGCTGGATACACCGAACAGGAACGAATGATGCAGTTCGGAAAGATATGGCTGGAACTGCAACGCTTGGAGCGAGGCACAACAATGAACATCGAAGTTCAGGAGTTCAATTTGGGCCACAGTTATCCACCGAAAATGCCCAGCAAGCCGCCACAGCTGCCGTGGGATGAACAGCGAGTGATTGGTTCATCGGCACGCTTGATGGCGCAAGTGGCCACAGAAGCGATCAAGAAGAACCAGAATAATCCGCAGGTGACCGTTGGTGCACGTGATGTGCTCTTGTTGGCCGAGACGGTGGTCAACAAAGCTGACGGTGGTGAACTGATCTTTACACCGCCAAGCGATGAAAAAGTGTCCGCCGAGCGCGACCAACGCATTTATGACAGTCGCGGTGCCATGGCGGCTAAGGAGTCACTGTGCGGATACAAGCATTCAAAGAAGAGAAAATGTTGTGGGAGGACTCGGGTGTTCAGAAAACCGATGTGAAAGAATGGTGCAAACTGGCCCGTACAGTGATCGATCGCGTCGAAAAATCTGCTGAACAGCAGCAGGGCGAGGTGACACTGTACGAGGTGTACCAGGTCTTCCTGATGGCGACCACAATTTCGACCAATAAGACTTGGAAAGGTGGCGATGAAGTGATGCGACTGATGGACATTTTGTGCGCACTGATGGTGGATTTGCGTCATGGCTTGAAACCGTCGCCATTGACCACACCGAGCGCACCGCCGGCTACGCCATCGTTGTTTGGTCCAAAAACAACGACACAGATCAAGCCAGATGCGAATTTCATGCTGGCATGGCATCAACAAGAGGCCGATACCAGGCCGAAAACAGTCGCTACGTCATACCAGCCTGTGGTTGACATGATTATGAGCGTGCCTGAAAACGTGCGTTCATTTGCGATGGAACTGTTGACGCAAAGTGCTGGCTATCATTACGGTGAAGTCAAGAAACAGGACAGGGACCAAGTCGAGATTGCGAGTGAAACAGTCACAAAATACTCGCAGCGTTTGGGCTGCGTGCCTGATCGCATGGTTGAAACTTTGCAATGGATCAATCGTGGATTGCAAAGTCTGAAATTGGAGGAACCATCGACGCAAGGCCGAAGTTCGAGATCGTCAGCTCGATCGCGATCGAGTGGCAAGATCCGAACCAAGTCACGTGACACCGTTGTTGAGCCGAGTACTGGTGATGTTCCATTGGCTGCATCGGGGGCTGCTGGCAGCTCGCAGCGGGACAGAAGTGGCACGAGGTCACGTCGCCAGTCACATGATCAGTTCCTGCGTTCGAACACACAAGTGTTGATGTTCGATCCGGATCAGCCGGACGAAAAACGTTTGTCGCTGAAAGAACTGAAACATCGTGGTGCGGCATTCGAAGCTCGTGTGATGGCGAACTGTTCAAAGACCGAAACATCTGATAGACGCAAAAGAATGACAATGGAGAGGAATACCATCAATTCTTCTACCATTTGTGTCTGAAGAAAGACGGAAAGTCGAAAAATCGTGCCAAGAAGTGGTGCAATATGACTCAGGAACAGATGCTGGACGCGAACTGTTGGCCGTTGGTCAACGAACGATTTGATACGGTGGTTGCGTGTCGCGAAGCGCCGATCTTCGCGCCGATCGAGAAGCGCAAAAGGACGACGAGGAGACAAGGACGAGGAAAGACGAGAGGAAAAAAGGACAGAGAAAAAGCGAAGAAACTGACCGACGAAAAAAAAAAAAAAATCCGAAAGAATCAAGAACGCTCAAGGAGAAAAACGAAAAAAAAACGAAGAAAAAAACCAAAAAAAAAAAACCCGAAAAGACACCACAACCCGGAAAAAGAAAAACAAAAACAAAAAAAAGAAAAATAACAAAAACACCACACAAAAACCAAAACACCCCTTGGTTGCCGGACTGTGTGGAGATCGTGAAATTGATGCCGCATGAAGAACACAAAACTGGAGTGAAATCGATGGACGACGGCAACTATTTCGAGAACTGCGACTTGAACAATCTGGATTTCGCCGAGTACTGGAACAAACCACCAAAGTCGCAGCAGCCGGGTCGTCTGCCTCATGGTGGGGGGGGTGGCTCGGGCGGCTCAGCAGATGCACGACCGCCGCCGGCAAAGAAGCCGCGCGGTTCGTTGTCGCAAGTGCGTCAAGGTGGTCGGGGAGCTCGTCAGCGATCGTTGTCGGGACGGTCGATGTTGTCGTGTTCCGGCCGGAATTCGACGAGTTGCACAGGCTGTGGATCAGTCGCGAGAATACCAGGCTGCTCAGGCTGCCAGAAAGCGTAAAAGTCGTCGCAGCCGTAGGCGCAGTCGATATGATCAGGCGAGCACGAGTCTCAGCCGTCGTGAACGCGAACGTGGACGTGCACGTCGCGAAGCGAGTGAAGAGCGCAATGCGAAGAAAGCGGCTAAGAAGGCCAAAAAGGAAAAGAAAGAAAAGAAAGAGAAAAGGGCCGATAAAACGTCGACGACGCCGAAAGTGGCTGGACCGAGTGCGAGCGCGAGTTCGAGTGCGACTGGTACGAGTGGCTTGACGATACCGCCGCCACCGATACCGCCAGTGTTGTCGCACAAGGAGCGATTGTTCAATGAATGTTACGCGGAGGCGCGTGCTAAATACCCGCGTTCGAGTGATGCCCAGCTTCAGGGGCTAGCTCGGACATTGTACGAACAACGGCGTGTCCAAGAAACAGGATACCGCATAATGCAGACGTATGCCGTGCCCGTGCAGTCACAGGGTGATGCATCGGTTTCACGCGCTACGTCAGTGTCAAGCACTGCCACCTCGGCATCGAGTCGATCGACCGTGAAAGGAGACAAAGAAAAGAAAAAGAAACATCGCAAGTCTCGCTCACCGAGTTCGGGTTCGTCGAGCTCGTCAGGTTCGAGTGGAGACAGCGACAGTAGTGAGTCGAGCGGTTCAAGCTCGAGCTTCAGTGGAACCGAGGACAAGGAAAGCGATTCCGGCAAGACGGCCGCGGCAGCGGTTGAGCCGATGATGATGGAGTGATGGTGCGGCAAGAAAGACGGGAAAATCCTACTGTGCATAAGGCAGTAGGTGGGGTGCATAATGCCCTTATATTTGTTATGGATTTTCGATTTGGATTTTGTTCGATTGGATTTGTTGCTCAGCGAAACTAACCTGATTGGTTATGTTTGTACAGCGTTGTGGAAGCAAGAAGAATTTTTATGTTGTTACTGCTCAGCGTGTAAAGAAGAAGGAGCGATCTGAAAGTCGTCGTTATTTGATAACGTCGCAAAATGGAGCGAAACTCAGGGAATATTCAGTCGCTGCTTTCAAGTGGAATGGTTGATCTGTATCTGGTAGTGTGATTGTCGGCCTGGTGCGCTGAGTCACATTTCCTGCTCCGTCAGAGTGATCGACCTAGTGGCGACGGCCTGTATTCCCCCAACATGGTTCATCAGTATTGCGAAAAGGAGTCATAATAAAGTAAAATTGGCTCAGCATACTGATGACGGGTGTTCAAGTTGCTCAATGGATCGTGTTGGACTGGTTGTGATGGCACCTCGTCTATTCAATCTACCGCGTGGAATGGTGCCGTCGGGGTCTAACTGAAGCAGCTAGCAAGAGGGACTACTCGGACCCTGGCTAGTAACTATCCTGCTGGCAGGATGGTTGGCGGGACTGTCACTGAGTACGGTGCTTGGCAATGCAAGTGTCGGTTCACCCTCGGGTGGGGAGCCTTCGGGCGAAAAGTGACAGGACGCTTGCGCTGGCGTTGGTATGCAGAAAAGTCTTACCTTCGAACTCCTATTCGTCACAACGCTCAGCTTGCTGAATCAACTCTGGTCGCGGTCAGCCAGTTAGACCTCGGCATGGACAGCGAACGACAACTTCTACGTCAATCAAATGCTCAATTCTACTGCTCAATCGATCGCTGTATCGCTCACGAGGTCGTTCGCTCAGGCTGGATGGGGGAGATGTGACCCTCGCGTGTGCATGGTGACACTGCTACTGGATCAAGTGTGACTGCCACTCCTCCGCCTACTGACTGAAAATTTGATTTCCCTTGTATTGCGTTCAGAATATTCTGAGTTCGAGTTCGTTTCGTCGCTGGCAGTCAGAGGATAATTTGTATTTGTTTGTTTTCGTTTTGTCGCCGCGTTGTTTATTTCATTTCTATTCTGATTACCGTTCTAACCCCGGATAAAGTGTGCTGAGCTAGCGCAAAAGGGGGTTCAGTTCGAGCAAAGCGAGAACTGCAGACATTGCTGCAACCAGCTGAATTGGCTGGCTTGCTTGACTTGTATTTTTGTGTGTGCAATTATTTCAGGTCAAACGTTCTCCTTTTATAGCTTTTAGACGAAGAAAGAAGAAAGAAGAAAGAAACCGAAAGGAGCTGAAAAGTACGGCCTTGAGGAGGCCGGCAAAAGGAGCAAGAAAGGCGGCCTTGAGAAGGCCGACTGAAGGAGCCAGCGAAGCGATCCTGAGAAGGCCGCGTGTTCCCGTCGGATTTGGTCAAGAATCCGACGGACGACTTGTGGACGATTGGAGCGTGACTGTTGGAGTGTGTCAGTGGCTGCACTGGGAGTGTTGCCTGGCTGCACTCGACGAGACTGAGTGCGGCGCGATCCTCGTGGGAGTGTCTGGACGGGTGCGCTCCCACAAGATCACAATTTCTCTTTTCGTTCATCTTTTGGCGCAGGCTTCGATCCAGGCTTGGGCTTCGGCTTAAAGATAGAGGGCAAGGCAAGTTACCGAGGTGAAGCTGAAGGAATGCACTGGGCAAACGATATGCACATTATGTCAACATATCACATGCCATTTTATTGAGTTTTTGAAATAAGTCGGTGGTTCAAAGATACGCATGTCATTTGATCACAATTGGGGTATCGGTCATTGGTTGTCGATGTCCGTGTTTCCGAAGATGTTTCACAAAAAAGGGGATGCAGATCAACAAATGTGCGTTTGCATGTTTTCTTGCTCACTTTGGATGATAAATTTGATCTCATGTTCATTTTCCTATTTTAGGGCTCAGTAAGTCGGGATGATGTTCAGGTGTCATTTGGAGCCATTCACAATATTTTAGTATAATATCATTCAATAATTCTGTTTGTTCATTGCAAAGATTGGCTGTCTTCTTTTTTATTTGTCCGTCGTTTTCTACGATCCGCACAAACCATCCGGCTTGTGAACGGTCACGTACTTCTTCACTTTGCAGGCCACGTAGCTAAATCGATAAAAAAATCAATCGATTGAAGTCAATCACTGAACCACTGAAATATTCAATGTCAAACTCACAGCAGTGCGGAGTAGAGCACAATTTTGATAGCGAGCAGGACGATACCAACCACAATTACAATGGTTGCTGTCGAAGTGAACAGCTCCTTCCTGAAATGGAAACGGAAATTCATACGATGAACATTCAGCCACCAATGGCTTTAATTGACATACGTTTCCGACCCTTCCGCGTGCACGCCCACCGTCGCAATGATTCCGAGTGCGACCAGGAGAAAGAGAATTAGTGCGATGATATTGAGCACGATCAGAATGATCTGCAAGGTTAACTCAATAATATCTTTTTTTGTTAGCCTGTATGCGTCTAAACGAAAAGAAATTCAAAACGCGTTCTGCTCGAGTTCGCATATACATATTGGACGAGCTCTCAGATCCGATCGGGCACCATATAGACACACATGGCCATCTGGCCACACGAGTTTACGATCTGGACACAGATTTTACACGCATGCCTGTACTGTACTGTATTTAAAAACATTTTGACATAAGTTCTGCGCTGGTTCTCGAAAGCTACGCGAACTCGAATGGAACCGGGCGGTGAATACGGGTGTGATGCTGCACAACCGAGAGCACAATCACGCCAAGCAGATAGCCCGGCTGGTGATTCATCGTTCCAACGATTGCCAAAATGATGACAACGATGATGAGCACCTAAAGGTGGAGTTATACTTGTCCATTTTGGGCTTGTGGACAATGAGGACAACTTTTCGCTATATTATACTTTGTGATAGAGTTGGAGCGCTGATTCCGATTAGCGTAAAAGTTGTTCATTTGGTGCAGGGGAACAACTTTTACGCTGGTCGAAATTGATGCCTCAACTCTGTCCCGAAATATAATTCAAACAAAAATTGGTCCTCATTGTACAAAATGGACAAGTATAACTCCAGCGTAATTCATTTATTGGTTACCGGTGGTTATCGAATTGATGAATTGAAACATTGAGTTATTGATAATCAATTCAACAATTGATCGATTGATCTCTATCGCTGTTCATTGATTGATCTTGTGATCAATTGATCAATAATTGATTGGTGTGATTAGTTCAGTGACTGATTTATCGATCGAATGATTGAGTGATCGACACTTACGGAAACGACAATCTCGACAATCAAATCGAATCCTTTGTCATTCGTGCTTGCTTGGACGACGCTGCCAATTTCGATCACAAATCCCACAACGAGCAGGATCACGAAACACACCTGCGACCCAGATCATTATTTTTGTTCACAGGGTCTGATTTTTTCAAAGTTTGAATAATATGAATTGTTCTTTGAACAAACTGATCTCGTGTTCGTCTACCTTTATGTGGCAGCAACAACATTGTGAGTCTTCGTCTTCATAGTAGCGATCGTGGCCCATTTCGACTGACTTTCGGCTGTATTTTCGATTGGTAGACGATAACCCGTTGTTGTCAAAATGTCAGGTCGCGTTTAGATTGTGAAATTTTCGTTCTAGTTTGTATCAGTTGCTGGTTTCAGATGCAAAGCAAGGGTCGAGTTCGGTGGATGGGAGAGGAGAGTTGACAATGACCAGTTTGGTGTGAATTGAGGAAATCAGTGAATCGGTGATCGGATTTTGTAGAAACTGAAATGCACAGTTGAAGGTAATGAAGCAATAATATTCATGACGGATTGCGTCATTTCAACCCAGATCTGCGAACATTGCTGTCAAAACACCCTCTGGTTGATCATCGCAAACATAAACAGAATGTACAAGTTGTGTTTGATTGCATAGGTAAAAATTTCCAATCCAGATGCAACCAAATTAAAGCTTAATGATTGTACCTTCCACAGATGGAAATAATGCATCGGTCTCTAAACATTATGTTAGAGCCCTCTGTATATTGATACCTGTATTTAACAAATCAATATCAGATGTCTTTGGAATGTTGAATGTTGAATAAACTTCGGTTGCTTTATGGGTGATCAAAGCAATTCATTTAGCCTCAATTCTTGTAATTGTCATTTCGATCGCTGCTTGCCCAATTTCCTGTCCTGGTCGTTGATGTTGTCCCTGCCTTAGTGCTGGTTGGCCACACAGTCCGTTACGGTGGATGAGTGATTATTTGCGTGTTTATGCACTTGGTTTGCAACGTAGCTGAAAGTAAATATTAGATGATCAATGATGAAACAATATTCTGAATCGAACAGACAATTCTGCGCAATTCATATTATGTTCTGAAACTCACAACAGCGTGAATTGGTACAGCAAGCCGGCGGCGACCGACATTCAAACTTTCAAGATGCTCTCAACGACAACCCGCTGCCACCTGGATCATTCATAGGATGTCACTATCACAAACGTTCTTTTTCGTCCTTATAAAAACTCGGAATTTTGTGCTAGTGGTGCCCACAAGGTATCAATAGGCACGTTGACACGCGGCGCCGAACACACCAGGCACATGATGATGTCCAAGTATTATATAAAGTACCACGAGTGCGTTTTGCAGAGCAGTGATTAATTTGTTCCAATAAATTTGCTCCGGTTTGTTTGCTGCCGACCCATGCAGAGCAATACTTATATTTATTTAGTGTGATGATGCTATGGGACTTGCACCATTCATTTTTTCCGTAGGCTCCCGAAGAATCAGTCATGTTTCTGTTTACAATCATTTTTGAGCCCTGGGCATGTGCGTTGCATTGCATTATTCTGCACACCCGCTCTGCTTTTTGTGTTATTATTTTTGATTTTGCCTCGTGTATGCGCTTGGTCTTCGTTCCTGAAGTAAGAGAAAGGAAAAGCTATTTATTCAGAAGCGTGTGCCACGCGGAAGCAATACTGCACAACTTCAAAAAGACCACTGTAAATCGGTTTCGTGGACCTAAAGAAAGAGCTCCTCAATTCAAACGCCTCTGAAAATCCTTTGTTAGCATCCATGGAGTTTCGACCTGCAAGATTTCTTGCATGCGTGGTGTTTGTTCGCAAGACCCTTTAGTGTCATAACCAATGTAAATGCGCGCCCCGGCTCGAATTGTTAACACGCGCACAAACATCCGCTTTGCCTCTCTCATCCGACTCATGGCATGAGCATCACATCAACAAACAGCGGCTAGAAACTTCCATTGTCATCCTATTTATTTGCAGGTACATGCCTATATTTTACTTGCGCACGGACATGACTGTGGAATCATCACAGCGTGGACAAAAATTAACGACCTTCGTTTCAGAGAGCATTCAATGGCGTGCGTTCTTTGTGAACGAAGTTCCGTTTCGAATTACAAAATTCGATCTTTATAATGCGCAACCGGAGCGTCGCAAATGAACCGCTTAAAAAGCACGAAACACTTTGACATATCGTAACTTTTTTCAAATTCTCGCATTTCGATCATGGTGCTAAATGCAACGATATTACCCAATCGACTTTTCATAAACATCAATAACGGGAGCAGTAGTTCTCTGGCTAAAACACTGACGGCTGACCACAGCGATGAGGTAGTGTGAGAATTTTGTTCCTGTTGGAATTTCCTTGATATGTGTCATAGCTTGCGATTGCGACAAGAAAATTAAGTATATGTAGTTATTTTTCTTACTTGCGCGAGGAGCTGTGCAATAAATATTTTTGTTTTCTGCTTCTTTGTCTCGCACATTATGTGCCTTCAAGCAACAGTATTATACGTCCATTTTCAGTTCTGGTAAGCGCGTTTTCGCTGAAGCTCCGACTTTATGTGTTAGTAAATTTGTTAAGTCGAATAAAAACCCTCAAGTCCGAACTTTTACAGGAACTCACCGTCGGCAACCTGGCGTTCGTGGTCGTGCTCCTGTGCGGGAGCCTGTTGGCAGGCACTCTCTTCTACGTGCTGGTCATTGTGAATGTGTTCTATTGTCACAAGGCCACCGTGAGGAAACACGCTCAAAGACGACTGATGAGCAGACAGGAACGGAATGCGTTGATGCTCAACATGAACAACAATAACTGCGATCATGGGACATTGTCGAAGCAAATCGATACTGATGATGGCAACAATATGATTGTTGTGGAAAGCGTCACTGATGGAATTGGGGTGTAGGGGCACTTATGTTTTAGCATTGTGTTCACCTGGCCTTAAAGCTGCTGGTCAACAACCCGTCGACTTCGTTTAATCTTGGGGGCAGTGCACATGAACAAAGGTGGAATATCGTGTTACTCGACCCTGACTTGGGGAGTCGATTGGTTGCTTCCTGATGTTTCACGGCCGGGTTGAAGTTTGCCCCTTAGGGCGCCCTTAGTCATAGTGGAAAATGGAAATGGAAATGCAAAAAATAATCTATGTCCAACTTTTCCATTTCCAGTTTCCAGTATGACTAAGGGCATATTGGAAAATGGAAAATGGAAATGAAACTGCAGCAGTCATGTTTTGACATGTGACAAAAGCATTTTCTGTTCCACCCAATTCTCGGCAGCTGATTGGTCAGATTTCACACATAAAATGTTTTGTTTCATTTCCATTTTCCATTTTCCAGTATGCCCTTAGTCATAATGGAAATGGAAATGGAAAACTTGGACATAGAATATTTTTTGCATTTCCATTTCCATTTTCACACTATGACTAAGGGCGCCCTTAGTGAAAAAATGCAAAAATTATGCCGGCTTCATATGGAAAGCACAATTCACGGCAACGTTTAAGAATTTCGGAATATCAAGCACCAACATTTATTTCATCAGTATGATATTCGGCTTTGTAGGAAACAGCTTTCATCATGAAGGAGAAGACATTTAGTTCCAAAAACCTGGTGTTTTTTGGTCACCGTTTTCTTCGTCGATAATTTTAAGCATCTGTGATTAACCAGCAAATGTGTTGATCGGACACAAAAATCCTCTAAGTTCTGTGTACATAACCTGTGTTTTTGGGTTCACTGCACCAAACACAGCTAACACAATAATTCGGACAACACGCGCAAGTCGGTCATTATCAGCGCGCGCGACCCCAAAAAAGACAAAACATTTTTGAGTGCTCGAATCTGCACGTTGTTTTTGAGCGCGCGCGCGCTGATAATGACCGACTTGCGCATGTTGTCCGAATTATTGTATTAGCTGTGTTTGGTGCAGAGAACTCAAAAGCACAGGTTATGTACACACTAATTAGAGGATGTTCGTGTCCGATCAACACATTTGCTGGTTAATCACAGATGCTTAAAATTATCGACGAAGAAAACGGTGACCAAGAAACACTAGGTTTTTGGAACTGAATGTTTTCTGCTTTAGAATGCAAGCTGTTTCCTGCAAAGCCGTATATCATACTGATGAAATAAATGTTTGTGCTTGATATTCTGAAATTCTTAAACGTTGCCGTGAAGTGTCCTTTCCACGGAAACCCGGCATAACTTTTGCATTTTTTCACTAAGGGGCAAACTTCAATCCGGCCGTGAAACATCAGGAAACAACCAATCGACTCCCCAAGTCAGGGTCGAGCAACACGATATTCCACCTTTGTTCACGTGAACTGCCCCCAAGATTAAACCAAGTCGATGGGTTGTTGACCGGCAGCTTTAAAATGACCGTGTCGGAGACTGAGCCAAACCTTAGAATTGGATGGACCAAGGGGCACAATTTTCAGATATTCAATAGACAATCAGCCTGAGGGGTCTGACTGCAACATGTTTTGGTCATTCATTTTAGGCAATGAGAGTTGGGCGAAAGCACAAATCCAAACGGATGGGCAGCAATATAGGCACACTCTGTGATGGCCAAACTTTTATAACAATACGTGGAAAAATTCTGTATGAAATAATGGCATGTCCAAGCTTTCACCGCCACAGTGTTGAGGATCGTTGTTTCGGTGTTTTTTTATCCTGCAGTCCCGTTTCCCACTTGTGCTGGCAATCCATGCATCATCAAATATTCGATGGACGTGTTATCCTGCCAAACAGTGTCCTGCGATTACACTGATCACGTGTTGATCTGGGCTGGTCCAACATCCGCACAAAGGACAGTCCGTTCTGCAAGAACGCTGTGCATCCGAAATCGCTGAAAAAGCGCCGCATATGTTGGTCATCTGAGCGTTTAAAAAACGTTTTTTTGCCCAATCCTGGTCGTCGCACTATGGTTTGCGGCACGCGTCCCGCGTCCGTTGCATACTGTGTTGACAACGATTGCATCACTCGCATAATGACACCGCTTGTGGGTCACTGTTCACTTGGCCACTACGTATTAAAACCGCTGCTACATGTACTCGAAGAACTATTATGAACTAAGTTTCATATTTTTCTGCCTGATTGCGCACAACGATCTGTTATTCGAAGGCAATATGACGCCGAAGAATGATGTCGGCGGGGTCAAAGCTTATAGATCCTGCCCATTTGTACGTCCAACAAAACTCTTCTCCAGCTACATAGGTAACCAGGACATCTTTCTTTCAGTTCTACGAAAAATTTAACAATAACAAGTCATGCATGGATCTGTGGTCTTACTTTGAATGACAGCACGATCATTTGCAGCAATACTGAAACGTTTGTGCGAAACCCTTGCAAAAGGTGCATGGTATATGGTATTTGCCGGTCCCAATAGGCATTTCCCATTTTCTCTCAGCCGACAAACAGCAAGCATTTTTGGCAGAGTGTGCGCCCTCTCACTTAGCCTTGGTAACGTTTACGATATACTGAACAGCGACGCAATGATGAGTATTGGTGCTAATGTCCTCAACAACTGGCCTCGGGCAGATCGTGACAGGCACAAAGCCACGTGTCAAGCACACAACTCGATTTGGGCTATTGAGGGCGAGCGGCCCGAACACAATGGACGTCAAATGGGATCTGTCAGGTTGGGCTACAACCAGGTGTTAGAGGGTGATCACCCTCAGTTCATGAACTGGGCTGGGTTCGTCGGTAGGTGGCTAGTGTGTCTTTGGATTTGTCACCGCAAAACACGGTCGCAAGGGAGATTATGCCAAAAATAAACATCTTCTCAATTATTTCTCAAAAATTGTTAAGTCTCACATGATTTCAAGTACATTGTTCTCTGATCGCAGAAGCATCAGCCAGACACCGCATATTGTCAACAGTCTTCCCACAAAAGCCGCCTCTGATTTGAGTTATGTATGTGTCTGAGTGAAAAACATCGAAAAAGGTAAATATCGCATCACGAGGCTGTCGATGTGTGTTCAAGGGCACAAACCACTGTAATTCCCGGGTTTTTGACTCTCAAACATTCATGGCTGTCCAACTGGAACTGGCTAATGCGCATGCACAATAATGACTGAATCTGTCATCAATCTCTGGTGATGCCGGTCCAGTTTGTCAGTTTCATGGCAACAGGCCGCATTCAGCCGTAATGTGTGGCGCGCCCATACCTGCGGGCATTGATTTTTATTCAGGAAAGAAATCAGGCCAAAAAATGAGCCCATTTTGAACAAACTGCTTCGCTCACTGGACGTGTTTGTTTAGTTTTAGCAGAGATTTTCCCGTAATTTGATGTTGATACGATAAATTTATAGGATTATATTGCAACGAAACTAATCTTGTTTTCTCCTCGAGGAACAGTTCGTGAAGTCAACAATAGCTTGCTTTTCCAAAACTCCCAAACATCCAAATAGACACAACATTACCCGGTTTCCCACATCCTTGTTACGCCAACATTGTCGATGTTTATACTCTGTCCTTTTCTCCGTTGCGGCGTCGTTCTCGTTCGTAATCTCTTCTTTGCTTCCATCATATTTCTTTTCGGAAATCACTAGCAATGGGTCTTCATAAGGTACAAATGTCGCATTTTCATAGTGTGATTCTCCAGTCATTATTTCTCTGGGTTAGTTAAAACGATCTTACTCTAGATTCATTACATAGAGTATATTTATATGACATTCCACACTCCGCTCCATCATTATTGGAAAGAACTAGATCAGTACACCTCCTTAATCAAATCGTTTTGCCTTACCACCCGGAGACCAGGGACCACCCCAGTATCCTTCCTCACGACTCGAGACCAAGCGAACCGAATTCGCTATATCAGATGATGAGAAATTGGCTCTGTGGAGAGCAACTCTCGTCTATCGTGACGCTCTTTGTGCAAAGAGCTCTATGTTAAGAATTAAGGACAAAAAGTATCGAATTGGAGCGTGTCTATAAAACGGGTAAGTAAGGGCTCTCCATGTTTAGAATCGGTTAGTCGATCGCCTCAAAATCTATGCCCAATATACACTCCAGTCCAGAAATATAGTTGAAGCCTCCATCCATTGTTTTTGTGACTTCTTTTCGCAGATCCTGTAGTTTTCAACTTCCAGTCTACGATGCCGTCAGTGTGACCAAGTGGTGTACCCGGGGCTCGTCAGTGAATGTGTATGACACAAATGGCAACAGCGCACTGTACATGGCTGTGGCACACAACAGTGTCAAGTGTGTCAAAGTGCTGGTCGAGCACAACGCTGATGTTTCATGGATGGATAAACACGGCACGACGCCCTTGATGTTGGCTGCTCGCAAGGGATACAATGATGTTGTTGGGGAATTGTTGACTGGCGATAAAGGTACATGCAGGAACCACAGTTTTCCATGCACAGTTTCCCCCGAGGCCACTATTCGGGGTCTCCATATGAAAAGGTCCGGCGATGTGCAATAGAGCTGTCGCGCCATATTTATATGATGCGTTTTGGCCTTGTGGGCAAATACGTTTTGGCCTTTGTGTTAGATTTGTGGATGACCATAATGCCAGACTGCAATGGCGTGCCCACAAGGCTAAATCGCATCGCTATTGATCTATCAATCTTTTGTGCAAAGCACGTCCACAAGAGCGCACGTGCTTGATGCGTTTTATGGTTGTAGCTGGGAGCTGTTGAACTCTGCTTCTGTGATGAATGAATGAAAGCAACCGGTATGTATGGGTGATGAGATGACCGGAAACTGTGGCTTGTGTCCATTTTTGGTTACGAGACTGTTTAACGTCAAGACTTACTGCCAGTTCTGGTCTGATACTAACCACTGCTTTAACAGAAAGTTGCTACCTTAGCTGGAAACAAGAAAATCAGTACACAGTGTTCATGAATAAATCAGCGCGTCAAAAACCACGAGTGACCCAGACCACAGGCCAACCGAAACCAAATTTCGCAGATATACCTCTCTTTTGCATTGTGCAAGTGAGCCAAAGGCACTGCGTTGCACTGGGCTTGTGTGAAAATAGTTGATCGTGCCGCCTTCTAAGCCGGGCCCATCGCAGAAAGTACAAGCACCCCTCTGCATGAAGCGTGTCGCAGGGGTCATGTTGATATTGTGAAGGCATTGGTGGCAACGACAAAAAAAAAATTAGTCGGCGGTTGACTAAGGACGAAGACCGACGTATTGAACACTGGGTCCTAAGCAATCAAATCAATTACCCACCACACGCTGATGTGAACGAAAAAGACAATACACGGTTGGATGAGTGAAAAACTGCGTGTTCGCCGAATTTTTCAATGGCCCACCGGATTTCCATAAATTTTCCACATGCAAGGTACTTTCCTTATACACCTCTCAGCTGTCCACTTACCACTTCTACATACAGTACATACAGCAGTGGAAAAAATCGCTGACGTTGTCCATGTTATTTTTATCGCTTTCTGTGCATTTCTAAGCGCGCATTTAATCAAACAGCTTCAGCAAAAAAATGTCCGAAAACGAGCTACTTATGCCTTCATTGTTCACATAAATTTTGTTTTGATTAATTTTTGGACAATTTTCGCCGCAAATTGAGTCATCAAAAAAACCGTTCCAAATAGGGACCTGGGACTGACAAAAAGAGAGCCCTGGGTGGAGTAAAATATACTTTCCTTGAAAATCAGGGCATTTTCCCGCAAAAAAAATTAGTGGAAATCAAGGAAAAGACTGAAAACTAACCCAACGTTTAAGTTACGGTACTTTTAAGATAAAAAATGCTGTCGTTTTTTTGCCCAACTCTGGTGGTAAGTCAATATTGGTGCCATTATTAGCTACCGGCTCCGTTCGACGTCCGATTTGATCCGCGTGTTATCGAACAGCACTCTATCGTTCGGTCAAACGCCGCTCAGATTAGCCCATTTAAAGAAACGCACCAAATGTTTCGCCGCACTGCTGGACTGTGGAGCCGATGACACGCTGTTGTATCAGAATATCAGATGAATTCAAGTTTCTACCTGTCTAATGTACTGAGAGATTTCGCTGTGAATGAATGCATAGTACTACAACTTGTCAAACACAGTTTTGCGGCGATTCATGCTCTGAAACAAGTGTTCATACGCTTGAAGTAAGAACGAAAGTGTCACTTTGGATATTTATTTGGGTTTTTATAGTAAATTTGGATGTTGAAGGTACATTGGACCTTTCGCGTCCCGTCCGGGATTCAAGTGGCTTCCCTATCACCCGTTCTTATTCACTTTTCGTAGTATTTTTATCGTGATCAGTTGAGTCGTTGTGTTTTGAAGTTGAGTAATGGCGTCGGGCTTTATGATTCAAGTTTGTATTTTTTGCCGTTTATTTCTATCCTTTTATTCTATACTTACGTTATTCGTTATTATAGCGTACATATAAAGCATCTCCACGGATGTCTTGCAGTTGCAGCTTTATGCTGCCCCCGGCCCCCACCATTTTGTCTGCATTTTTCCATGTGTTTTCTATACTGCTCAGCGGCAATTTTTACCTCGCCCGACTGTTGAATTATGCAAGTTCCTGCCTCCGACGTTGCGCCGGATAACCAAGCATATGTAGCCTATGCATGGCTATTTTCCCGCCCGAAAAAATAAAAAATTTGTCAAAAATAGAGGAGCACACAAATCACGTCGGATCTCCAATTAATAAATTTTACAGCCTGATTTTTCCGCGGCTGTTTAGCGCTTTTTTGAACACCACTCGTCTGCCGCACGGAAGCAGCTAGACAGACAAATACCAGATGCTGCGGTACGACCGCCCCCACGTGGTTTACCCGATCGTGGTTTTTGCTAAATTTACGGGCTGTTTGATCCGCCTCAACTTGGGGACTTGTTTTGAGATCAAAACCAGATAAAATCAACGAAAATCACCGCGATTTACTGGGGGTTACTCAGGACTCAATGTCCGATGGTGAATAAAGGAACTGCTCACACTTGTGATCTTCGCATAGGAGCCCGTCGGGACGCCAGCCTTCTGTCATCCACAGTACACCAGACCGAAGTCACCGTTTCACCAAGTCGCTCAAGTCCGCGCTTTCCCACACCCACGGATTGATCCTGGTGACTTTCCAGTCTCCCGCTTTCCTGCAAAGAAGTTGTCTACACTGGTTTTCACAACCAATACAAAACCAAAAAGCCAGCAATTAGCTGCTGTTTCGTTACCACTTTTCACGAAAAGCCCGATGTCGACTTCAACACACGTTTTACGTATAAAAGTGACGGAAAATATTAAGAGTACGCAGTAGTTTTTGTTTAGGATGGGGTGGTCGGGGAACTGATCGAGAGTGTTGTTGTGGAAAGAGGTTTGTCAGGATTTAATTTAAAAAACCATATAGTCTTCTTCTTTTGGATTGTTTAATATGTGATTATTTAATTTGTATAGGTTGAATTCATCTATATCTGATAAACAGGTGTCATCCTCAATCGCGTGCGGCGACTTTGGTCGTTTCTTTAATGGGCTATCTGAGCGGCTTTACACCATCAGCAGTTCTTCGTGCACATACCATAATGGGACTTTCAGATGACCGTTTGTGCAGCTGCATTAATGCATATTGACTTACCACCGAGTTGGGAACAGCATTTTTTACTTAAAAGTCGTACTTAAACTGGTATTTTCATCTTTTCTTTTTCTTTTTTTTCGGGATCCCTGATTTTCAAGAATTTTTATCGGTTTTTTGTCCAGGTCCCATTTGGTTTTTTTGTGTCATTTGGGAATTCAAATTATAAAAAAAATTTTGTGAAAAGGAAAGTAGTCGTTTTCGAATTTTTTGTGAAGTGTTTGTATACCTATGAAGAGGTAATAGAGTTTTTTCCCTCTTATGATTAGTAGAAGGGTAGTGAAGTGGAGGTGTATAGGAGACTTGTTATTGGATCGGGGCATGAATTGGGACCTTTTTCCTCTCACGGTTTTCTTTTCGTCCTCGCGGTGCAGCTCTGTGTGTTCCTTGTCGCTCTGACTGTTAGCGCATCAGTGCATTGAATATTTCGTTTGTCCTTAGTCCACCGCGTAAATTTCTTTTTTTTTGTCGTTGCACAATGCCTTAAACAATGACCTGCGAAGCTTATGAGGGGGTGATTTGTGATGTTCTGTGCCGATGGGCTTGTTTGGGCGGCAGATGATATGATGTTTCACAAGCAGTGGTGTTACATTTTTTGTGGGCCTTGGGTGGAAAAAAAAAAAAAAAAACAAACAACAACCAAAAAACACAAAAAAAAAACCACACAAAAAACAAAACTGTGGGTTGGGTATGGTTGACCGTGATGGTTATTCATGAAGATGTGGGTACTGATTTTCTGTGTTTCCAGGTAGGTAGGAATTTTGTTAAAGCAGTGGTTAGTATCAGGACCAGAACTGGCAGTAAGTCTTGACGTTGAAGACAGTCTCGTAACAGAGGGAAAATGGACAACCCAAGGCCACGTTTCGGTCATCTCATCCCCGATAATAGGTTGCTTTCTTCATTTCTTCAAGAGGCTGAGTTGCAACAGCTCCCAGCTACAACCATAAAACGCATCAAGCACGTGCGCTCTTGTGGACGTGCTTTGCACAAAAGATTGATAGATCAATAGGGATACGATTAGCCTTGCCACTGCAGTCTGGCAGTATGGTCATCCACAAATCTAACACAAAGGCCAAAACGCATTTGCCCACAAGGCCAAAACGCATCATATAAATATGGCGCGACAGCTCTATTGCACATCGCCGGAGCTTTTCATATGGAGACCCATCGAATAGTGGCCTCGGGGGAAACTGTGCATGGAAAACTGTGGTTCCTGCATATGTACCTTTATCGCCTGTCAACAATTCCCCTACAACATCATTGTATCCCTTGCGAGCAGCCAACATCAAGGGCGTCGTGCCGTGTTTATCCATCCATGAAACATCAGCGTTGTGTTCGACCAGGACTTTGACACACTTGACACTGTTGTGTGCCACAGCCATGTACAGTGCGCTGTTGCCATTTGTGTCATACACATTCACTGACGAGCCCCGGGTGCACCACTTGGTCACACTGACGGCATCGTCAGACTGGATAGATGTGAACAACGCTGACAGGATCTGCGAAAAGATTGACGTTTTCCACCAAAAACAATTGAGATGCGCAGGCTTCAACTATGATTTTCTGGACTGGAGTGTCATCATGTGGGCCGACCTGAGACCAATTTTGAGGTCGACTTCGACTGATACCGATGATCTACAACATGGAGAGCCACTTACTTACCCGTTCTTTATAGACACGCTCCAATTCCAGACTTTTTGTCCTTAATTCTTCAACATTAGAGCTCTTGTGCACACAAAGAGCGTCGACGATAGACGAGAGTTGCTCGTCCACCAGAGCCAATTTCTCATCATCTGATATCAGCGAATGAATTCGGTCAATTCGCTTGGCCGTGTCACTCGTGTAGTCGGTGAGGAAGGTATCAACAAGACTTTGGGGTGATACGTGGTCGTCGCTGTTTTTGTTCTCCGCTTGCGTCTCGTTGTGTGAAGGACTGAAATAACGGTTTCATTTGATGTACAGGTAGGTGGTTACTGTAACCTGTATTTTTCTTCAGTTGTGCCCTTTCCACCATGATGATGGAGCCCCGGAGTGTGGAATGTCAAATAAATATACTCTATGTACATGTATACCTGCATCTAGAGTGATGGACGAGACTTGGTTTTTTAACTAACCGGTTGCCAGAGTCACAATACGGACTGGAGCACACTCACCACATTCATGAACAATGAGCCCGGCCCGCATCTATTTGTACCTTGATGAAGATCGATTTTCATTGCTGATCGCATTTGATTTCCGACAATATGGAAACCTTATGATGTGATTGGGCAGCTTAAGTCGACCTTTGACTTCGATCAGACACACCGGACAGCAGATGACTGTTTTGTGACACGACACGCAGCAACGCACGCCGCCACACGGTAGAAACAGGACAGAAGCCTATGAAACATCAGATACTAACATTGTTGGGCGCTTGAACGAATGAATACCACCACCACGGTTGTTGCATTGTGGGAAACCGCAGTTGTCAACTATGATTGTTGCATGTTGCACGCTGACTTTGGTATGTTTTGAGCAGCGCACTGTATTTTTGGAAAAAGCTCCAATGGGACTATGTGCATAGATTGCAACTTCACGAACCTGTTCCTCGAGGCAGATAACACACAGATGCAATTCAGTGCTCATTTCGTTGCCGCAATGATACAATCGCTATAAATTTATCGTATCAACATCAAATTACGGGAAACATTCTCTGCTAAAACTAAACAAACACGTCCAGTGAGCGAAGCAGTTTGTTCAAAATGGGCTCATTTTTGGCCTGATTTCTTTCCTGAATAAAAATCAATGCCCGCAGGTATGGGCGCGCCACACATTACGGCTGAATGTGGCCTGTTGCCATGAAACTGACAAACTGGACTGGCATCACCAGAGATTGATGACAGATTCAGTCATTATTGTGCATGCGCATTAGCCAGTTCCAGTTGGACAGCCATGAATGTTTGAGAGTCAAAAACCCGGGAATTACAGTGGTTTGTGCCCTTGAACACACATCGACAGCCTCGTGATGCGATATTTACCTTTTTCGATGTTTTTCACTCAGACACATACATAACTCAAATCAGAGGCGGCTTTTGTGGGAAGACTGTTGACAATATGCGGTGTCTGGCTGATGCTTCTGCGATCAGAGAACAATGTACTTGAAATCATGTGAGACTTAACAATTTTTGAGAAATAAGACGAGAAGATGTTTATTTTTGGCATAATCTCCCTTGCGACCGTGTTTTGCTGTGACAAATCCAAAGACACACTAGCCACCTACCGACGAACCCAGCCCAGTTCATGAACTGAGGGTGATCACCCTCTAACACCTGGTTGTAGCCCAACCTGACAGATCACATTTGACGTCCATTGTGTTCGGGCCACTTGCCCTCAATAGCCCAAATCGAGTTGTGTGCCTGACACGTGGCTTTGTGCCTGTCACGATCTGCCCGAGGCCAGTTGTTGAGGACATTAGCACCAATACTCATCATTGCGTCGCTGTTCAGTATATCGTAAACGTTACCAAGGCTAAGTGAGAGGGCGCACTCTGCCAAAAATGCTTGCTGTTTGTCGGCTGAGAGAAAATGGGAAATGCCTATTGGGACCGGCAAATACCATATACCATGCACTTTTTGCAAGGGTTTCGCACAAACGTTTCAGTATTGCTGCAAATGATCGTGTGCTGTCATTCAAAGTAAGACCACAGATCCATGCATGACTTGTTATTGTTAAATTTTTCGTAGAACTGAGAGAAAGATGTCCTGGTTACCTAGCTGGAGAAGAGTTTTGTTGGACGTACAAATGGGCAGGATCTATAAGTTCTGACCCCGCCGACATCATTCTTCGGCGTCATATTGCCTTCGAATAACAGATCGTTGTGCGCAATCAGGCAGAAAAATATGAAACTTAGTTCATAATAGTTCTTCGAGTACATGTAGCAGCGGTTTTAATACGTAGTGGCCAAGTGAACAGTGACCCACAAGCGGTGTCATTATGCGAGTGATGCAATCGTTGTCAACACAGTATGCAACGGACGCGGGACGCGTGCCGCAAACCATAGTGCGACGACCAGGATTGGGCAAAAAAACGTTTTTTAAACGCTCAGATGACCAACATATGCGGCGCTTTTTCAGCGATTTCGGATGCACAGCGTTCTTGCAGAACGGACTGTCCTTTGTGCGGATGTTGGACCAGCCCAGATCAACACGTGATCAGTGTAATCGCAGGACACTGTTTGGCAGGATAACACGTCCATCGAATATTTGATGATGCATGGATTGCCAGCACAAGTGGGAAACGGGACTGCAGGATAAAAAAACACCGAAACAACGATCCTCAACACTGTGGCGGTGAAAGCTTGGACATGCCATTATTTCATACAGAATTTTTCCACGTATTGTTATAAAAGTTTGGCCATCACAGAGTGTGCCTATATTGCTGCCCATCCGTTTGGATTTGTGCTTTCGCCCAACTCTCATTGCCTAAAATGAATGACCAAAACATGTTGCAATCAGACCCCTCAGGCTGATTGTCTATTGAATATCTGAAAATTGTGCCCCTTGGTCCATTCAATTCTAAGGTTTGGCTCAGTCTCCGACACGGTCATTTTAAAGCTGCCGGTCAACAACCCATCGACTTGGTTTAATCTTGGGGGCAGTGCACGTGAACAAAGGTGGAATATCGTGTTGCTCGACCCTGACTTGGGGAGTCGATTGGTTGTTTCCTGATGTTTCACGGCCGGGTTGAAGTTTGCCCCTTAGTGAAAAAATGCAAAAGTTATGCCGGGTTTCCGTGGAAAGGACACTTCACGGCAACGTTTAAGAATTTCAGAATATCAAGCACAAACATTTATTTCATCAGTATGATATACGGCTTTGCAGGAAACAGCTTGCATTCTAAAGCAGAAAACATTTAGTTCCAAAAACCTAGTGTTTCTTGGTCACCGTTTTCTTCGTCGATAATTTTAAGCACCTGTGATTAACCAGCAAATGTGTTGATCGGACACAAAAATCCTCTAATTACTGTGTACATAACCTGTGCTTTTGAGTTCTCTGCACCAAACACAGCTAATACAATAATTCGGACAACATGCGCAAGTCGGTCATTATCAGCGCGCGCGCTCAAAAACAACGTGCAGATTCGAGCACTCAAAAATGTTTTGTCTTTTTTGGGGTCGCGCGCGCTGATAATGACCGACTTGCGCGTGTTGTCCGAATTATTGTGTTAGCTGTGTTTGGTGCAGTGAACCCAAAAGCACAGGTTATGTACACAGAACTTAGAGGATTTTTGTGTCCGATCAACACATTTGCTGGTTAATCACAGATGCTTAAAATTATCGACGAAGAAAACGGTGACCAAAAAACACCAGGTTTTTGGAACTAAATGTCTTCTGCTTCAGGATGAAAGCTGTTTCCTACAAAGCCGAATATCATACTGATGAAATAAATGTTGGTGCTTGATATTCCGAAATTCTTAAACGTTGCCGTGAATTGTGCTTTCCATATGAAGCCGGCATAATTTTTGCATTTTTTCACTAAGGGCGCCCTTAGTCATAGTGGAAAATGGAAATGGAAATGCAAAAAATATTCTATGTCCAAGTTTTCCATTTCCATTTCCATTATGACTAAGGGCATACTGGAAAATGGAAAATGGAAATGAAACAAAACATTTTCTGTGTGAAATCTGACCAATCAGCTGCCGAGAATTGGGTGGAACAGAAAATGTTTTTGTCACATGTCAAAACATGACTGCTGCAGTTTCATTTCCATTTTCCATTTTCCAATATGCCCTTAGTCATACTGGAAACTGGAAATGGAAAAGTTGAACATAGATTATTTTTTGCATTTCCATTTCCATTTTCCACTATGACTAAGGGCGCCCTAAGGGGCAAACTTCAACCCGGCCGTGAAACATCAGGAAGCAACCAAACGACTCCCCAAGTCAGGGTCCAGTAACACGATATTCCACCTTTGTTCATGTGCACTGCCCCCAAGATTAAACGAAGTCGACGGGTTGTTGACCAGCAGCTTTAAGGCCAGGTGAACACAATGCTAAAACATAAGTGCCCCTACACCCCAATTCCATCAGTGACGCTTTCCACAACAATCATATTGTTGCCATCATCAGTATCGATTTGCTTCGACAATGTCCCATGATCGCAGTTATTGTTGTTCATGTTGAGCATCAACGCATTCCGTTCCTGTCTGCTCATCAGTCGTCTTTGAGCGTGTTTCCTCACGGTGGCCTTGTGACAATAGAACACATTCACAATGACCAGCACGTAGAAGAGAGTGCCTGCCAACAGGCTCCCGCACAGGAGCACGACCACGAACGCCAGGTTGCCGACGGTGAGTTCCTGTAAAAGTTCGGACTTGAGGGTTTTTATTCGACTTAACAAATTTACTAACACATAAAGTTGGAGCTTCAGCGAAAACGCGCTTACCAGAACTGAAAATGGACGTATAATACTGTTGCTTGAAGGCACATAATGTGCGAGACAAAGAAGCAGAAAACAAAAATATTTATTGCACAGCTCCTCGCGCAAGTAAGAAAATAACTACATATACTTAATTTTGTTGTCGCAATCGCAAGCTATGACACATATCAAGGAAATTCCAACAGGAACAAAATTCTCACACTACCTCATCGCTGTGGTCAGCCGTCAGTGTTTTAGCCAGAGAACTACTGCTCCCGTTATTGATGTTTATGAAAAGTCGATTGGGTAATATCGTTGCATTTAGCACCATGATCGTAAAGCGAGAATTTGAAAAAAGTTACGATATGTCAAAGTGTTTCGTGCTTTTTAAGCGGTTCATTTGCGACGCTCCGTTGCGCATTATAAAGATCGAATTTTGTAATTCGAAACGGAACTTCGTTCACAAAGAACGCACGCCATTGAATGCTCTCTGAAACGAAGGTCGTTAATTTTTGTCCACGCTGTGATGATTCCACAGTCATGTCCGTGCGCAAGTAAAATATAGGCATGTACCTGCAAATAAATAGGATGACAATGGAAGTTTCTAGCCGCTGTTTGTTGATGTGATGCTCATGCCATGAGTCGGATGAGAGAGGCAAAGCGGATGTTTGTGCGCGTGTTAACAATTCGAGCCGGGGCGCGCATTTACATTGGTTGTACATGACACTAAAGGGTCTTGCGAACAAACACCACGCATGCAAGAAATCTTGCAGGTCGAAACTCCATGGATGCTAACAAAGGATTTTCAGAGGCGTTTGAATTGAGGAGCTCTTTCTTTAGGTCCACGAAACCGATTTACAGTGGTCTTTTTGAAGTTGTGCAGTATTGCTTCCGCGTGGCACACGCTTCTGAATAAATAGCTTTTCCTTTCTCTTACTTCAGGAACGAAGACCAAGCGCATACACGAGGCAAAATCAAAAATAATAACACAAAAAGCAGAGCGGGTGTGCAGAATAATGCAATGCAACGCACATGCCCAGGGCTCAAAAATGATTGTAAACAGAAACATGACTGATTCTTCGGGAGCCTGCGGAAAAAATGAATGGTGCAAGTCCCATAGCATCATCACACTAAATAAATATAAGTATTGCTTTGCATGGGTCGGCAGCAAACAAACCGGAGCAAATTTATTGGAACAAATTAATCACTGCTCTGCAAAACGCACTCGTGGTACTTTATATAATACTTGGACATCATCATGTGCCTGGTGTGTTCGGCGCCGCGTGCCAACGTGCCTATTGATACCTTGTGGGCACCACTAGCACAAAATTCCGAGTTTTTATAAGGACGAAAAAGAACGTTTGTGATAGTGACATCCTATGAATGATCCAGGTGGCAGCGGGTTGTCGTTGAGAGCATCTTGAAAGTTTGAATGTCGGTCGCCGCCGGCTTGCTGTACCAATTCACGCTGTTGTGAGTTTCAGAACATAATATGAATTGCGCAGAATTGTCTGTTCGATTCAGAATATTGTTTCATCATTGATCATCTCATATTTACTTTCAGCTACGTTGCAAACCAAGTGCATAAACACGCAAATAATCACTCATCCACCGTAACGGACTGTGTGGCCAACAGCACTAAGGCAGGGACAACATCAACGACCAGGACAGGAAATTGGGCAAGCAGCGATCGAAATGACAATTACAAGAATTGAGGCTAAATGAATTGCTTTGATCACCCATAAAGCAACCGAAGTTTATTCAACATTCAACATTCCAAAGACATCTGATATTGATTTGTTAAATACAGGTATCAATATACAGAGGGCTCTAACATAATGTTTAGAGACCGATGCATTATTTCCATCTGTGGAAGGTACAATCATTAAGCTTTAATTTGGTTGCATCTGGATTGGAAATTTTTACCTATGCAATCAAACACAACTTGTACATTCTGTTTATGTTTGCGATGATCAACCAGAGGGTGTTTTGACAGCAATGTTCGCAGATCTGAGTTGAAATGACGCAATTCGTCATGAATATTATTGCTTCATTGCCTTCAACTGAGCATTTCAGTTTCTACAAAATCCGATCACCGATTCACTGATTTCCTCAATTCACACCAAACTAGTCATTGTCAACTCTTCTCTCCCATCCACCGAACTTGACCCTTGCTTTGCATCTGAAACCAGCAACTGATACAAACTAGAACGAAAATTTCACAATCTAAACGCGACCTGACATTTTGACAACAACGGGTTATCGTCTACCAATCGAAAATACAGCCGAAAGTCAGTCGAAATGGGTCACGATCGCTACTATGAAGACGAAGACTCACAATGTTGTTGCTGCCACATAAAGGTAGACGAACACGAGATCAGTTTATTCAAAGAACAATTCATATTATTCAAACTTTGAAAAAATCAGACCCTGTGAACAAAAATGATGATCTGGGTCGCAGGTGTGTTTCGTGATCCTGCTCGTTGTGGGATTTGTGATCGAAATTGGCAGCGTCGTCCAAGCAAGCACGAATGACAAAGGATTCGATTTGATCGTCGAGATTGTCGTTTCCGTAAGTGTCGATCACTCAATCATTCGATCGATAAATCAGTCACTGAACTAATCACACCAATCAATTATTGATCAATTGATCACAAGATCAATCAATGAACAGCGATAGAGATCAATCGATCAATTGTTGAATTGATTATCAATAACTAAATTTTTCAATTCATCAATTCGATAACCACCGGTAACCAATAAATGAATTAAGCTGGAGTTATACTTGTCCATTTTGGGTTTGCTGACAATGAGGACAAATTTTTGTTTGAATTATATTTTGGGACAGAGTTGAGGCACCAATTTCGACCAGCGTAAAAGTTGTTCTCCTGCACCAAATGAACAACTTTTACGCTAGCCGGAATCAGCGCTCCAACTCTATCATAAAGTAGACAGTAATTATAACGAAAAGTTGTCCTCATTATCTACAAGCCCAAAATGGACAAGTGTAACTCCACCTTTAGGTGCTCATCATCGTTGTCATCATTTTGGCAATCGTTGGAACGATGAATCACCAGCCGGGCTATCTGCTTGGCGTGATTGTGCTCTCGGTTGTGCAGCATCACACCCGTATTCACCGCCCGGTTCCATTCGAGTTCGCGTAGCTTTCGAGAACCAGCGCAGAACTTTATGTCAAAATGTTTTTAAATGCGAACTCGAGCAGAACGCGTTTTGAATTTCGTTTCGTTTAGACGCATACAGGCTCACAAAAAAGATATTACTGAAGTTGACCTTGCAGATCATTCTGATCGTGCTCAATATCATCGCACTAATTCTCTTTCTCCTGGTCGCACTCGGAATCATTGCGACGGTGGGCGTGCACGCGGAAGGGTCGGAAACGTATGTCAATTAAAGCCATTGGTGGCTGAATGTTCATCGTACGAATTTCCGTTTCCATTTCAGGAAGGAGCTGTTCACTTCGACAGCAACCATTGTAATTGTGGTTGGTATCGTCCTGCTCGCTATCAAAATTGTGCTCTACTCCGCACTGCTGTGAGTTTGACATTGAATATTTCAGTGGTTCATTGATTGACTTCAATCGATTGATTTTTTTTATCGATTTAGCTACGTGGCCTGCAAAGTGAAGAAGTACGTGACCGTTCACAAGCCGGATGGTTTGTGCGGATCGTAGAAAACGACGGACAAATAAAAAAGAAGACAGCCAATCTTTGCAATGAACAAACAGAATTATTGAATGATATTATACTAAAATATTGTGAATGGCTCCAAATGACACCTGAACATCATCCCGACTTACTGAACCCTAAAATAGGAAAATGAATATGAGATCAAATTTATCATCCAAAGTGAGCAAGAAAACATGCAAACGCACATTTGTTGATCTGCATCCCCTTTTTTGTGAAACATCTTCGGAAACACGGACATCGACAACCAATGACCGATACCCCAATTGTGATCGAATGACATGCGTATCTTTGAACCACCGACTTATTTCAAAAACTCAATAAAATGGCATGTGATATGTTGACATAATGTGCATATCGTTTGCCCAGTGCATTCCTTCAGCTTCACCTCGGTAACTTGCCTTGCCCTCTATCTTTAAGCCGAAGCCCAAGCCTGGATCGAAGCCTGCGCCAAAAGATGAACGAAAAGAGAAATTGTGATCTTGTGGGAGCACACCCGTCCAAGCACTCCCACTGGGATCGCGCCGCACTCGGTCTCGTAGAGTGCAGCCAGGCAACACTCCCAGTGCAGCCACTGACACACTCAAACACGCACTCCAATCGTCCACTGATCGTCCGTCGGATTCTTGACCAAATCCGACGGGAACACGCAGCCTTCTCAAGACTGCTTTGCTGGCTCCTTCAGCCGGCCTCCTCAAGGCCGCACTTTCTGGCTCCTTTCGATTCTTGTCTTCTGTCTTCTGCCTTTTTTCTTCTGTCTTCTTTCTTCGTCTAAAAGCTATAAAAGGAGAAGGTTTGACCTGAAATAATTGCACACACAAAAATACAAGACAAACAGGCCAGCCAATTCAGCTGGCTGCAGCAATTTCTGCAGTTCTCGCGCTGCTCGAACTGAACCCCCTTTTGCGCTAGCTCAGCACACTTTATCCGGGGTTAGAACGGTAAACGAAATAGAAACAAAATAAACGGCACGACGACGAAACGAAAACAAACAATTACAAATGTCCTCTGACTGCCAGCGACGAAACGAATCTCTCTATTTCTGAATTCAATACAAGAGAATCACGTTTTCAGAATGCATCCACGCATTTTCACAGTTCACAGTCACCAAGCGGAGGGATTGACAGTCAACTTGATCCAGCAGCAGTGTCACCATGCACACGCGAGGGTCACATCTCCCCCATCCAGCCTGAGCGAACGACCTCGTGAGCGATACAGCGATCGATTGAGCAGTAGATTTGAGCAGTTGATTGACGTAGAAGTTGTCGTTCGCTGTCCATGCCGAGGTCTAACTGGCTGACCGCGACCAGAGTTGATTCAGCAAGCTGAGCGTTGTGACGAATAGGAGTTTGAAGGTAAGACTTTTCTGCATACCAACGCCAGCGCAAGCGTCCTGTCACTTTTCGCCCGAAGGCTCCCCACCCGAGGGTGAACCGACACTTGCATTGCCAAGCACCGTACTCAGTGACAGTCCCGCCAACCATCCTGCCAGCAGGATAGTTACTAGCCAGGGTCCGAGTAGTCCCTCTTGCTAGCTGCTTCAGTTAGACCCCGACGGCACCAGTCCACGCGGTAGATTGATAGATGAAGGTGCCATCACAACCAGTCCATCACCAACACGATCCATTGAGCAATTGGAACACCCGTCATCAGTATGCTGAGCCAATTTTACTTTATTATGACTCCTTTTCGCAATACTGATGAACCATGTTGGGGGAATACAGGCCGTCGCTACTAGGTCGATCACTCTGACGGAGCAGGGAATGTGACTCAGCGCACCAGGCCGACAATCACACTACCAGACCAGATCAACCAATCCACTTGAAAGCAGCGACTGAATATTCCCTGAGTTTCGCTCCATTTTGCGACGTTATCAAATAACGACGACTTTCAGATCGCTCCTTCTTCTTTACACGCTGAGCAGTAACAACATAAAAATTCTTCTTTCTTCACAACGCTGTACACAACATAACCAATCAGGTTAGTTTCGCTGAGCAACAAATCCAATCGAACAAAATCCAAATCGAAAAATCCATAACAAAATATAAGGGCATTATGCACCCCACCTACTGCCTTATGCACAGTAGGATTTTCCGTCTCTCTTGCCGCACCATCAATCTTGCATCATCGGCTCAACCGCTGCCGCGGCCGTCTTGCCGGAATCACCTTTGTCCTCCTCTTCGGTTTCACCTGAGCTCGAGCTTGAGCCGCTCGACTCACTGCTGTCACTGTCTCCGCTCGAACCTGACGAGCTCGACGAACTCGAACTCGGCGAGCGAGACTTGCGATGTTTCTTCTTCTTTTCTTTGTCACCTTTCACAGTCGATCGACTCGATGCCGTGGTGGCAGTGCTCGACACTGACGTAGCACGTGAAGCCGATGCATCACCCTGTGACTGCACGGGCACGGCATACGTTCGCGTTATGCGGTATCCCGGTTCCTGAACCCGTCGTTGTTCATACAGTGTTCGAGCCAGCCCCTCAAGCTGAGCTTCACTCGAACGCGGGTATTTGGCACGCGCCTCCGCATAACATTCATTGAACAATCGCTCCTTGTGCGACAGCGACAACACTGGCGGTGTCGGTGGCGGCGGTATCGTCAAGCCACTCGCACCAGTCGCACTCGAACTCGCACTCGCACTTGGTCCAGCCACTTTCGGCGTCGTCGACTTTTTATCGGTCCTTTTCTCTTTCTTTTCTTTCTTTTCCTTTTTGGCCTTCTTAGCCGCTTTCTTCGCCTTGCGCTCTTCACTCGCTTCGCGACGTGCACGTCCACGTTCGCGTTCACGACGGCTGAGACTTGTGCTCGCCTGACCGTATCGACTGCGACTACGGCTGCGACTGCGGCTGCGACGACTTTTACGCTTTCTGGCAGCCTGGGCAGCCTGATATTCTCGTGACTGATCCACAGCCTGTGCAGCACGTCGAATTCCGGCCGGAACACGCGGTCCCGACAACGATCGCTGACGAGCTCCAGGACCACCTTGACGCACTTGCGACAGCGAACCACGCGGCTTCTTTGCCGGCGGCGGTCGCGCGTCTGCTGAGCCGCCCGAGCCACCCCCCCCCACCATGAGGCAGACGACCCGGCTGCTGCGACTTTGGTGGTTTGTTCCAGTACTCGGCGAAATCGAGATTGTTCAAGTCGCAGTTCTCGAAATAGTTGCCGTCGTCCATCGACTTCACTCCAGTCTTGTGTTCTTCATGCGGCATCAATTTCACGATCTCCACACAGTCCGGCAACCAAGCACCCGTATCACGGTGTGTGGTTCGATTGAACTTTCCAGGGTCATTCGCTGGCCATGGCTCCATCGGCGGCAGAATTTGGAAATCCTCAGTCTTTGGATTCCACCACAGGTACGACACGAATGTCGACGAGAAGTACACTGGCTTATGCTCCGCGCCAGTTTTCAATCGGTAACCACGACCAGTCACTTTGTCGATGTACCACAATCGCTTGTAGATTTTCGCCCACGGACATTTCTCAGCCGTGTGATTGTGCATGCACACAGCACATATCAGATGCGCCATGCTCTTGTACTTCATGGGCAACGTGCACGGCATGTCCGCACTTTGCAGATTGTGTTCGTTCAATTTCTCCGCCTCTCCAAACGGCGGCACCCATGGCTCCTTGCCAGTCAGGGTCAACGTCTCCTCGTGAATCATCGCCAAAGTCGTCGGCGGGCGATTGTGAACCATCATCGTGTGTTCAATCAACGTTTCGATCTCCCTCCAATTGGTGCGTGGTTTGCTCACCACGTTTTTCGTCAGTCGGTAGTTGTCCTGATGCAGGATATTCATGGTATCCAGCCACAATGACAGAGCGATGTGGGCATATTTGGTCCTGTCATCGACCTTCACGACCCACTGGTCGAAATAAGTCGACCACCAACAGTTGCCCCAATTGGAATTCCGTTTCGGGAATCCAGTTTTGATGTTGATTTCATGCTCCATCGTGCCAGTCGGTCCACCAGGAGTCTCCAACTCCGATCGACCTGGCATTTCTGTCTCGGTTGGGTCACAACATTTCTTGTTTTGGCAGACATCCATCGTCAGCTCCTCGTCCCAGTACATGTCTGCATAACATCGTCGGTCCATTTTGACGCAGTTCATCAGAAACAACGCGAAGATCGGCGCTTCGCGACACGCAACAACCGTGTCAAATCGTTTGTTGACCAACGGCCAACAGTTCGCGTCCAGCATTTGTTCCTGAGTCATATCGCTCCATTTCCTGGCGCGATTTTTCGACTTTCCGTCCTTCTTCAGACACAAATGGTAGAAGAATTGATGGTATTCCTCTCCATTGTCATTCTTTTGCGTCTTCCAGATGTTTCGATCTTTGAACAGTTCGTATTTTGCCATGACACGAACTTCGAATGCCGCACCACGATGTTTCAGTTCTTTCAGCGACAAACGTTTCTCATCTGGCCGATCCGGATCGAACATCAACACCTGTGTGTTCGAACGCAGGAACTGATCATGTGACTGGCGACGTGACCTCGTGCCACTCCTGTCCCGCTGCGAGCTGCCTGCAGCTCCTGATGCAGCCAATGGAACATCACCAGTACTCGGCTCAACAACGGTGTCACGTGACTTTGTTCGGATCTTGCCACTCGATCGCGATCGAGCTGACGATCTCGAACTTCGGCCTTGCGTCGACGGTTCCTCCAATTTCAGACTTTGCAATCCACGATTGATCCATTGCAAAGTTTCGACCATGCGATCAGGCACACAGCCCAAACGCTGCGAGTATTTTGTGACTGTTTCACTCGCAATCTCGACTTGGTCCCTGTCCTGTTTCTTGACTTCACCGTAGTGATAGCCAGCACTTTGCGTCAGCAATTCCATCGCAAATGAACGCACGTTTTCAGGCACGCTCATGATCATGTCAACCACAGGCTGGTATGACGTAGCGACTGTTTTCGGCCTGGTATCGGCCTCTTGTTGATGCCATGCCAGCATGAAATTCGCATCTGGCTTGATCTGTGTCGTTGTTTTTGGACCAAACAACGATGGTGTAGCCGGCGGTGCGCTCGGTGTGGTCAATGGCGACGGTTTGAGGCCATGACGCAAATCCACCATCAGTGCGCACAAAATGTCCATCAGTCGCATCACTTCATCGCCACCTTTCCAAGTCTTGTTGGTCGAAATTGTCGTCGCCATCAGGAAGACCTGGTACACCTCGTACAGTGTCACTTCGCCCTGCTTCTGTTCAGCAGATTTTTCGACACGATCGATCACTGTACGTGCCAATTTGCACCATTCTTTCACATCGGTCTTCTGAACACCGGAATCTTCCCACAACATTTTCTCTTCTTTGAATTTCTTGAATCCACACTGTGACTCCTTGGCCGCCATGGCGCCGCGACTATCGTAGACGCGTTGTTCGCGCTCAGCGGACACTTTCTCGTCGCTCGGCGGCGTGAAAATCAATTCACCACCGTCAGCTTTGTTGACCACTGTCTCGGCCAACAGGAGCACATCACGTGCACCAACGGTCACCTGCGGATTATTCTGGTTCTTCTTGATCGCTTCTGTGGCCACTTGCGCCATCAAGCGTGCCGATGAACCAATCACTCGCTGTTCATCCCACGGCAGCTGTGGCGGCTTGCTAGGCATTTTCGGTGGATAACTGTGGCCCAAATTGAACTCCTGAACCTCGATGTTCATAGTTGTGCCTCGCTCCAAACGTTGCAGTTCCAGCCATATCTTTCCGAACTGCATCATTCGTTCTTGTTCGGTATATCCAGCTTTCTTTGCGTGGAAATCTTTCATCCAATTTTTCTTGTCATATGAATATCATATTGGCAGTCCT
>JASAMV010005330.1:0-55363 GCA_030248065.1 Rhynchonema sp. JSB1_4
ATGTGGGGATTCGGGAATAGCCCATTTGAATTTCCGCGCTTGATCCTGTGTCTACAGTAACCCATTCTCTTTAATTGCATTGTCATTCCATTTCTCTTCTCTAAAATTCAAATATTTCTCTCCAACCAATCATAGTTAGGAGCCGTCCAATTATCTTATAGTAATTAATCCGAAATGGATCGACAAAAGAAAAAGAAATGCGATCGAGTATTTAAAGGACGGCCGAGCACTATTTCCTCAGTTCTCATTACTCATTTCCCAAATTGCACGTGTTCGACTTTTACGTCGGTTGGCTGACTTTTTGTCAAAACAATTCGGCCACGACGTAGAACACGGGAAATGGTGCTCGCTTAGGTGCGATCACGCCTATAGTCTTTGCTTTTCTCTCATTCTCTCGCGCCCGCTCTGTGCTTTTCTAAATAAGCTTGTTTTTCTAATAAAACCCATAAATATCATCAATTCCATTTCTACTTTTATTCTTTAACACCAAACCCAAGCCGCGCAATAGTTCATTGCATAAGAAATAGGTAAATCAAACATTATCGTAATTCATTCCGTCCTGAAATAGTCAAGTCGCTTCTCCAGCTGTACCACCGATTCTGGGGCGACACGGTTTTCGACACGAGCAATCGTGAAGACTTCCGAGCAGCCTGCTTTCGGTTGGGGACGAGTCGCGACCCCTCCACAGTCCAAAGTACATTAAAGTAGGACCCCGGGGGGGCAAGACTCTACAGTTGGAGGTCCCACCTCCAGCTTGGAATCTTTGAACCCCAAATTTTTGGACTTCGAATCGAAGCCAAAAAGTCCGGCCGGACCCTACTCAAAAACTTGTTATTTTTTCATTGTTTTCGTTGTGCAATCGGTTAGTTCCGGTAAGTTGCGAAGGACCGGCATCGAGGCAGAAGGCCGACAAGCGCCGAGCACCCGAGGAAGTGCCGACATCCGGGCCAATAAACCCGAAATTAAATTCGACAAAACAACGAGAGCCGTAAAATTAAAAATAATTTTCGCCGCGACTAACGAAGGCGATATCGGCTCAACAGTCAAGGCCAATCCAAGCCGATCGGGACGGGAGGGTTAGTGGGGAGTTTGGCCCCAATAATCTGGGAATAATTGGTTTGTTTTACTCGGGGGACACGGCGGGAAAAAAGAGGGGGGTGCGCTAAACTCTAAAGACACCCCCCCCCCCACCATTTTTTTTCACAAAAAAAAAAAACACTACTAAATAAGGAAGGGGGGCGGCGAACAAACGACACGAAGCCACGCACGGAAGACGGGGAGGGGGGAAGAGGGACGGACGGGGGGGGAGGGAACAATTCTTTTTTCTGATAAGGACTTGAGTAGTGTACGTCTATGGAGTGGTCCGCAAAATGCGGACCAGCTCCTCGGACGTGATTGGGTTTATAGCACTGCACACAGAATGCAAGTCTAGACGCAAGGGCCCCAGTTTGGCACCGGCGGACAGGTGAGATGCTGAAAACAAGATTTTCTTTTCCAATAGCTTGCGTAAAATGAGCGCAACACACTGACTGTACCCAATATTGCGTAATGAAATGGCAAGTGACGCATTGAACATCTGACCAAAACTGGGAGGTGCAACTTTTTGTGTTTGCTTTTTCGAATCCCCATGTTTTTTCTGTTTTCTTTTCATTTTTGTTTCCTAGGCATGGCTATATGAGGTGGCCCTGAAGAGGGCCGTTGGGTTAGTGTAAGTGAGGAGATTAGACAGATCTAATCATCCTCCGGGGCGAACGAGGCGAGACAATTCGGGAATTGTTTCTGCAGATAGGCACCGATGTCGTAGCAATTGTCGGCCACGTAGTGTTCTAGTGTGTAGAAATCCGACAGGAACTCACACAGAGCACGTCGATTCACAGTCGGCAGATCGAACACACGCATCATGAACACTTCCCAACGATAGGTAGGGTCGGGCAGCGTGTGCACCACGTGCGGATGATGGATCATGAAAAATTCACGCACGCCTTGGAAGCACTGATGACCAGGACCGTGAGGCATGTTCTCACGGCACTCGGTGCACCAAAGCCGACGATTTTGCGTGAGTGTGCGAGCCATGGAGGGGCCGTAGATGAGGGCGAACATCTCATGTAGTTTCGCGATGCCTTCTTCTTTGCGGTCTTGGAGCAGCGCCTCGACATCCGCCTTCTCGTCCTTCATCACACGAATCGGTGAAGTCATGCTGATGTTGATGATGAACAGTTGAGGTGCATAAAAACGAGTGACCAGAACGGGAAAACGGTCGCCTTATATAGCCATGCCTCAAGTTTTTTGCTGGAAATTTTCAAGTTTTATTCAGAATAAAACTTGAAACTTTCCAGAAAAAAACCAGAAAATTTCCAGAAAAAACCAGAAAATTTCCAGAAAAAAACTGGTTAGCTTTTTGCTAAAAAAGATGAAACCGGGTTTTTTCTGGATATTTTCTGTTTTTTTTCTGGAAATTTTCTGGTTTTTTTTTGGTTTTTTCTGTTTTTTTTCTGAAAAATATAGGGTTGACTGTGTATATAAACAAACCGTGCACCTTCATTTTTCAGTATGTCATTTGGCATCATAGTACCGAAACAGTGAGACAGGACGCCAAAAAACAACATCACCAAACACAAAAACATGACCGTCAGCACGCCGCAGGTACGGTTGCTTGCGGTTTTAGTGTTGCGGTCCAGAGCAACCGCACCTGCGATTTGCTGCACGCCAAAATATCATCAATTTATTTAACTGCCAATTCAATATTGCGACAGGAGCAACATTTAGAAGGTCGGTTATTGTTTTATTTTGTCTTGAATTCACTTTTTGCTGTTAAAGAAGCTGAAATTTGGGAAATATCCCAATATGGTTCTCGGTAATTAGTGCAAATTGGAAATGGGCAAATTTTTTTCACCAAGTAAAAAAATTGTAGTTATAGTAGGACATCCCACACTACCTTGTCAATATGATTACTAGATGCGGAGTTTTGTATATTTTGAAACTTTTGATGTCCATAAATGAAATAATTGTGGTTAGCAGGACAGTACAATACATGCATATGGTCGTTATTTGAAATAAATTGCGCATGGTTTTGATGTGGTGGCCCTAAAGAGGGCCGTTGGGTTAGGGTAAGTGGTCATTGTGACCAATGTTTTTTATTCCGTGCCTTTTTTGCGCGGAGGTGAGCCCGACGTGTCAGATGAGTTGTCATTCTCATCTGACAGCCAACCAGGGAACTCCCATGGTCTTGGTTGACGTGATGGAAAGCCGTAAGGACCCTTAAATTTGCGGCTCATGATTTCGGCAACATCAGATGCCTTGTCAATTAGGTAGGCTTTCACGTCTGGACATTGTGCAATCCAGGACAGCACTACGCGGCGACTGATAGATGTTTTTTCGGCTTCTTGGGCAAACATGAGCCATCCATGGCGCCATAGGTCAGCGGGAATCTTGGGCACAATGTCATCCAGACGTTCGACAATGAACATCCCAATAGCCTGGCCACAAATATGAGAGCGTTCACCCGGTTTAGCTTCCTCCATCAAACACTCCGACACTCCGTCTTCGCACCCGCCGCAGTAGTGAGTTGGATGCTTCACCAACTCTTCGTGGATGGGGACCATGAACTGTTTTATCAACAGTTTGTCCAGTTGTTTCCATCCTTCGGCCTTCTTCTCGTCGAGGAAGCGTTGGACGTTTGGAACCTCGTCGAATGGAATCTCCATGATGGCAATAAAACAAGAGTGACTTGCGATTGAGATTTGTCCCCTATATATAGCATTGCTTCGGTTTTTTCCTGGAAATTTTCTGGTTTTTCTCCAGTTTTTTCTGGACAATTTCTGTTTTTTTCTGCAAACTTTCAAGTTTTATTCACAATAAAACTTGAAAGTTTCCAGAAAAAAACTCGAAGTCATGCTATAAAAGACGTACGTTTTATCGAGTTAGCCCACATTGTTCTTTTATCAACATGGACTTCACCAACGCGACTTACGACGACATCTGCGGCGTGATCCGTGAACAACGATGGATTTTCGACCGCGAGCTCTATGAGCAACTACACGCCCGACTCGCCGAACTGTATCCATTCGATGGCCAGTTCCTTCCAGATGGAGATATCTTTGACTTCTTCTGGAATGAGCCAACTTTCTTGGACATCGATGCGTTCGACGAGGACGGTGACCAACCCAACGGCCCTCTTCAGGGCCAGCAAGCTGGAGGTGCTGCAGCACAAAGACCAGGCATAGAAATAAGCCAGGACTTTGAACAACATGTTCGCCTGTTCAACACCACAGCTCGTGCATTCAACGTTCAGTTCAATAATTTGGATGGAGTTGAGGATCTACACGAGCTACTTTTGGATGGCATCAATCAGGTTTTGCAAAATGGTTTCCATGATGCCGATCCTGATGATCTTGTCGGCGTGCAAGTACAACACCCCGGTTTGGATCATCCAATTTTGATACCTTTTCGCCGAAAGGACGAACTCGACGCGGAGACTATACTGCGCTTCATTGAAGAGGTCTGTTCTCTTTGACTTGAATTCTGTGAAGACTTCAAACCGTTCGTGGTTTAGGTTGCACAGTCACGGGTCGAGTTCAACCTGGACGATCAAATGATATGGCAAGTAACGGTCGTCAAAAGCCCCAAGGGCGAGGGAGTGCACCGTCACGGTGACGTTTTCCGGGGTGATTTGATTCAGTGGGAAGAAAGCAAGAATGGTTAATAATCACCATAATTTCGGGTTTCCGATAACAGAAACACTGTTTCTTGTTCTAGGTCATGGAAGTTCACTGCTACGAATCAAGAACAAGGATTCACTGTGTTTACCTCGGTCTTTGGTAACAGCAAAGGCCAGGATTCACAGAGGCGAATCAAAAGAGGCCGAGAGGCTGTGGCAGAATGTCAGGAAAGGAGATGTCGATAGACGTACGGAGCAAAGAAAGCTTGCTCAAAAGCTAATGGAGGTTGGAATAATAGCAGATAAGGTCAAAAACAGTTAAAAAAAGATATTAATTGCAGGATGCGGGACTGGGTTCTCACAAAGGACCTTGCGGTATTCCGGAACTACGATTACTACAGAATGCACTTGGGCCGTACAAAGTCCGAGTTTTCTCAAGCGATAACATGTTAAATGTCACGTATGAAGAGGGAGATCAGGATTGGCCTGAAATCAACTTGTACCACAGCCACAACCACTATGATGTCATCACATCTGTGCCCGCGTTTTTTGACAAGCCGTACTGGTGCAAAATATGCAGAGTGCCGTTTGACAAGAAGCGACGACACACGAGATGTGGCTTTCGATGCCGCTGTTGCTTTGAAGAAAATCAGTGTCAACATCAGAAAGTAATTTACTGTAGAGACTGTCATCGCAAATTCGTCAGTCAAAAATGCTTCGACAATCACAAGGTATGATGTCGTTAACATAACCATTGGCGGTTTATTATCAGTTAAGGTGTTCCAGAAAGAATTTGACGTGCCTCAACCAAGGGAGAATGGGATGAAGCGCAATCGCGTGAAAGTGTCAACATGTATGCAAGTCAAGCGCTGTGTAAGCTGTGGGGAAACAATAGAGAAGGGCCACGGAAAGCACGTCTGTGGTAAAACTGAGTGCAGGTTTTGCAAAAAGCAAGTTGATCCCATTGATCACAAGTGTTACCTGCAAAAACGAAAGGAGGACCCTCAACCTAAAACGCCACATTCGTTCATCTTCTTCGACTTGGAGTCAACTCAGGATACGGTTAGCACTCTTGCAAATTTTATGCAAGGCACCTTTCATGAACAAACGGCATTTTAGGTGAAACTGCACGACGCTAATGGTGCTGTCTACCGACATGTCGTCAACTGCGTATGCGTACACAAAGTTTGTGACTTGTGTTGGAAAGGCTCCCGCTGCGCCAACTGTGGTGTAGGGGAGATAACATTCAAAGGACCCGATGCGCTGATTGATTTCTGCAAATTCGCTTTTTCCAAGTCGAACAAAGGCTCAACACTGATTGCACACAACGCAAAGGGATACGATGGACAGTTTCTTCTTCAGTACCTACACCAACAAGCAATCATACCCGAAGTTGTCACACGGGGATTAGAATTATTCAAAGTAAACTTTTTCATTATTTTCATCGCAAGTTTAAAATGATATTCTTGCAACTGACTTCAGATATATGTGCCCAGCGCCAATATTGCAATGATTGACAGTTTGAATTTCCTTCCACTGCCCCTAGCAGCACTGCCAAAAGCATTTGGCATTGATGGAGCGAAAGGCACGTTTCCACATCTGTTCAATACCATGGATAACTGGAATTACATTGGACCTTTGCCGGGTCTCAATTACTTTTCACCGAATCACATGAAGGAGAAAGCGCGTAACGAACTCATAAAGTGGTAAGTGTTGTTCATCATTTGCCAACTCTGTTTCGTAATTCAGTTTAAAATTGTGCAGGCACGAGGAGGAATCAAAGCTAGGAAAGCAATGGATCTTCCAAGACGAACTTGTCAAGTACTGTCGCCTCGACGTCCGAATACTCAAAGATGCTTGCATGACTTTTCGACAACTAATGATAAAAGACTATGGACTGGACCCCTTCCGCACGTCATTGACTATTGCTAGCACCTGCATGAATGTATTCAAGCAGAGATTTTTGAAGCCACTTACTATCGCGATTATGCCCAATGGAGGATACAGAGCTCAAGAAAGGCACAGCATCATTGCAATTAAATGGTTGAAATGGTTGGCACACAGCCAAAACTTGGAGATTCAGCATGCAAGGAATGGAGGAGAGGTTCGAATTGGAAACCACAGAGTCGATGGCCAAAATCGTGCAAACCCATTCGACATTTATGAATTCTACGGCTGTGTAAGTTACAAAAAAGACTTATTCTATTCGGCTTATTACTCAACGCGCATGCGATAGCAATGCACAGGTCTTCCACGGATGCCCAGACTGCTTTTCGGATCCATATCAGAAACTTTTCACTGGTCAAAGAGCGGGTGATGTCCTCAAGAACACGCAAGACAGAGCTTCAAGGCTAGAAGCTCAGGGTTATCGCATCACTTCACTTTGGGAGTGCAAATTCAAGCAGCAGTGCGAGCAGAGCCATGAGATGACTAACTTTGTGAAAGATTGTGCCGTGCAAGAGCCAATGAACGTTAGAGAAGCGTTCTATGGAGGTAATATCTTGATTTCTTTATTTTACAGTCTATTTTTACGTACAGTACTTTTTACAGTATTTGTTTAGGAAGAACAAATTGTCGCTGGATGTACTGGAAAACCAAAGGGGAAGAGAAAATTCGCTACATTGACATCTGTTCCCTCTACCCGTGGGTTTGCAAATACGGCCGTTTCCCAATTGGACACCCAATAATTTACACTGAGAGATTTGAGGACATTACAACACGACCGTACCATGGTATGTCAGCGACACTTCTGCATGTTTTGTTACTTTTACAATCGTACTATTCAGGTTTGATTAAATGTCTGGTCTTGGCTCCACAAAATGAACTCATGTTGGTATTGCCCTATCGCTGCGGCGCGAAACTTGTCTTTCACTCGTGTCGCACTTGTGCTGAGACCAAACAGCAAAATGACTGCACGCACACGGAGGAGGAACGCCAGTTCTGGGGTGCTTGGCCAACCTGTGAGCTGTACAAAGCGTTAGACAAAGGATATATCGTTAAGGAAATTGCTGAGGTTGGTTTTCTTTGCATCTGCCACATTCGTACTTTTAGCTTTTAACTGCTGCAGGTGTATCATTTCCAAAAATGGGAACAATATGATCCAACAACTGGTGAAGGAGGACTATTCGCGGAATACATCGATTGTTTCCTGAAGATCAAGCAGCAGGTTTGTCAGAGGCTTGTAGATGCTCAATTTCTTTATAATTAATTAGCGCTTCTAGGCTTCTGGTTGGCCGAGTTGGGTGAAGACGGAGCAAGATAAAGATGACTACATCCGCCAGTATTACGAAAGGGAAGGAATTCGACTGGAAAAGGACAAGATCTGCCGAAACGAAGGACTTAGACTGCTGGCCAAGTTGATGCTCAATTCTTTTTGGGTTAGTTTCACTTTCGATGTTCATCGTTAGCGTAAAATAAACTGCAGCTGTTCCAGGGAAAGTTTGGGCAACGCAGCATGATGTCCCGCACTGTATATTTCACTGACCCGCAAAAGTACTATCAGATGGTGTACGATTGTTCGATTGAGGTCTCAAATGTGTCCATCGTGAATCCGCACATGGTTTCCGTTACATATCGCAAACGGGAGGAGTTTGTGGAGGAGATCGAAGTAAGGAACAAATGTGTTACCCTTTTCAAATTTGTCTAATTTCAAAATTGTTTAGAACGCTAATCCGATGATCGCAGCATGGGTTACGGCGCAGGCAAGACTCAAGTTGTATTCATACTTGGAGCAGTTGGGAGATAGGGCTCTGTACATGGATACTGACAGTGTAAGTAAGCACCTGCTTCACACTTCACGTCATGGATGCAGCACTTTAGTGCTTTGCCAAACAACAGGTGATCTATGTTGACCGACCTGACGATGGCTACAAGCCACCCATCGGTGACTATTTAGGAGATATGACTGACGAGATTGAGGGCGGTTACATTACGGAATTCGTCTCAGCTGGTCAGTGTCGTTTGTTCTAACACTTCGTCTTGGTCAGAAGCTTTCAGTATCTCAAAAGTTTCAGGTCCCAAACAGTACGCCTACAAGTATCGCAAGGGAGATAAGGTAGGATCTGAGATCAAGATCAGGGGATTCACCCTGACGCACGAAACCGCAAAACTGCTAAACTTTGAAACTATGAAAGCGAAAGTGTTGACTTATTTGGCATCAAATCGGGAGAACACAGGTGCGATTGATATTGTGGGACCAAAAATTATGAGACAGCGGAATCGTGATATCGTGACAAAACAACAAAAAAAAACCTATAGCGTTGTGTATGATAAGTGTAGGGTTATGCCCAGTGGACAATGCTTGCCCTATGGGTACAAGGCGTGAGTATATAAAGGTCATGAGATTTACCTCTTGCATTCTTGTGTGTGTGTTTTTTGTGAACAATAAAATGGATGTGAGGTTCAAGTTTCCGTTTACTGCATGCGTGAGTGCTGGTACCAAGTGTGGTAAGACAGTATGGACCAAAAACTTCGTGAAACATGCATCTGAACTGATCGTTCCCCCACCAGAAAAGATAATCTGGGCTTATGGTCAATGGCAGGATGGATACCAGGAACTTGAAGCTAATCCTCTGGTGACATTGGTTGAAGGCATTCCTGACTTGTCAATGTTAAAAGAAGACAAAGAAACACGCAAGCTTTTGATTTGTGATGACTTGATGCAATATTTTGGTGGAAAAAACAAAGAAGACTTGAATACTTTGTTCACACAAGGCAGTCATCATTGGAACTTGTCAATCTTGCACCTTGTTCAGAACTTGTTCTTTAATAATCTCCGCACAGCTCGTATCAACAGCCATTACTTGGTTCTCATGCGCAATCCATCTGATCGTCTTCAAATAATGAATCTTGCAAAGCAAGTGTTTCCCTCAAAACAGAAGTGCCTACTTGAAAGTTATGATGACGCTTGTCAAAAACAATACGGATACCTGGTTTTGGACCTTGAACCGTCAACACCTGACAATCTACGGCTGCGCACATGCATATTTCCTGATGATCCTGTGCAGTACGTTTATGAGCCCAAGGTATAAATAGAGGTGCGTTGTATCAGCTTTCATTCACAATGTCCGCCAGAGTCAAGCGCAACTTCAACACTCTTCTAGTGCTGTACAAATCGTCGCCCAAAGTACGTAAAGCTATTCTGTCAAAGGCGGATAAAGATCTTATTCTCACACTGTGTGAGGTTGTGAAGAACGTTCTGATCGGGACTGTAAAGCTAAATGCGGGACAAAAAGCCAAATTGACACGTCATCGTCCAAACATTCGGAGACTTGCAGACAAAAAAGTTCCATTACAAGCCAAAAAAGACATCGTATCGCAAAAAGGAGGGTTTCTCCAATACATTCTCGGACCAGCCATTGCTCTGTTAACAACGTTGCTTAAATAAATATGCAAAGTGTTCGCAAGATGGCATTGGTACCAGCGCAATTTGTTGACCGTTTAATGCAACGTCAACGTGAACAGCAACAACTGGTATCTGATACGCCAATCGTTGAAATCGCTCGGCTTGATGATGAATTAAAACGCATTCTCAACAACAAGACATTACCTGCAGAAGAAAAGGCCATAAAATATCAACAAGCGTTGGCGCAGTATACAGCACTAAGGAACAAGGAAGTGAGACCTGTTGCTCCGTCACGTGTGAACATTCAACCACTGCCAGAAAACAGCCATGATTATGTTTTTGCAAATCTGGACAAGAAATTTGAGGCAAAGGCCAGATCATTGCTTGATTACACACTGAAAAACCCTGACGTCAAATGGACGGACAAAAATGAAATGATTTATAAAGGGCAAAAAATTGATGGATCCAATTTAGTTGATCTTATTCATTCTTTTGTCAAACCTAGCAAAGATATTCCTGTTGGCTGGCAAGAATTTCGTTCTGCTATTGTAGATCACAATGTTCCTCGTACCTTGATTGCAAATAAGAATTTATTAAACAAGGAAGTCGTTGCGTTATCCAGTCCAGCTCCTCCAGTAGCTCCTGGTCGGACAAAGATTCCGCGCTTGATACCAGCGGTTCAAGTCACCCCTGCTCGTTCTCGGCTGCCTCCTAAGACTCCTGCCGCGTCAGCTTCTACAAGTAGTGGTCAGAAATCTTACAGGACCAGAGTGTTTCGTCAGAGCAAACCTCCAGTTAGGTGGAGCCCATACTGATAATGGAACGTCAGCTAAAAGATGTGTATTATAATCTTTCAAGTCCCGCTTGTTTTTCTGGTGTCAATGCTGTCTATCGTGAATGCAAGAAACGTGGAATAAAAGTCACCCAGCAGCAAGTGAAGGAGTTCTTGTCAAAGCAAGAAACTTATACTCGTCACAAACCAGTGCGTCATAAGTTCAAACGTAATGTTACAAAAACAGCTGGAATTGATGTGGACTGGCAAGCAGATCTCGCATCTATGATACAACTAAAAGCACACAATAGTGGTTATGCTTATATTGCTGTGTTCATTGACGTTCTTAGTCGGTTTGTGTTTACTCGCCCTATGAAAACCAAGAAACCAGAAGATGTTGCAGCTGCACTTGAGGATATTATCGGTGAAACAGGTCGCAGACCATGGATATTAACAACGGACAGAGGTACAGAGTTCAAAGGAAAACCGTTTCAAGATTGTCTAAGACGCCATGACATTCGCCATCACTTTCCGCAGCCAGACGTTAAATGCGCAATTGTAGAGCGGTACATACGCAGTCTCAAGTCAAGAATATGGCGTCATTTTACTAAACACAAAACACAACGGTACATTGACGTACTACCTTATCTCACGGATGCCACAAATCAATCGTATCATCGCACCCTAAAATGTGCCCCCGTTGACGTCACTCGTCGCAATCAGAAAGAAGTTTGGACAAGGTTATATGGCAGCAGGCGCACTGTGTCACATCACACGTTGAAAGTCGGGGACAAGGTGCGCATCAAGGAAGAGAAACACGTGTTGGCTAAAGGTTACTGGCCGACTTTTAGCAAAGAGACTTATACAGTGGCCAAGATTCTTCGCAACAGAACCCCCGCCACTTATAAGCTCCAGGACAATGATGGTGATGAGCTGAATGGGATATTCTACATTGATGAACTAGTTCGTTTGCGTGACGCGGACGTACCGGTGAAACTAATTCAGTCCATGCGTAAAAGTGAGAAACGTGATGGTAAATTGTGGCATCTAGTTAAGTGGAAAGGTGAAAATGAACTGTCTTGGATCCGTGATGATGAGTTAGTGAGTATATAAACACCTTTTTATTTGTGTTGTGCATCAAATATGGATGAAATTGTGTCAAATGACGCTTCCAGTGATAAACGCTGGTACGTTTTCGGCAGAGATTACTCAAAGACCCAGATTGTGTTTTTTGTTCAAGTGACCCTTATTTACGCAATTGTCATCACATCGCTGGCTAAACTGTGTATAAATAGCAGTGAAAGTGAGTCAAAGATATGGATCATTCTACTCAGCAGTTGCATGGGATATCTGTTACCAAACCCCACACTAAAACGGAATCATGAGCGCTGACTTTTATGTTGTGCTTCCTTCTAACACCAAACCAAGGGATAGTACTGAAAACACAACATCTGAATTCCGTGTGCCTTTGCCAAAAACAATACGTTTGACTGGATCATGGGAAGTGGCGCTCGTTGAAATTCTGTATCCGTTCAGTTGGAATAATTTAAACGCAGATGTGGAATGGAATCACACTCGCAACAATGAGATCAGAGTAGTGGATTACACAAACCAGGGCGCAAAGGATTATAATCCACCAGTAATTACAATTGCTCTGCAGCCAGGGTTTTACCGCAGTGCGGAGGAACTGTACAATGAAATTCTAAGTGCTATCAGCAAACTTCCATATGAGGACAAGACTGGAGTGGAGGAGGCCATATCCTTCAGCTACGGCCAACATCGTAACAAGTTCGCCATTGACATTGATCCCACATTCAAACTTGGCGTCGTTCTCAGCCCTCAATTACAGTATATCATGGGATTTAAAAACCGTGCATTCAAAACATCTGTTGTCGCTGACCATTCTTGTGATTTGAGAGGCGGCTTAGACAGTATATTCATATATTGTGACGTGTGCGCACCTCAAATTGTCGGTGACAGTTTGCAACCATTGCTTAGAACCATCCCAATTATTGGGGAATACGGGGACATAATTGAACGCACATTTGTCGCACCTCACTACGTCCCAGTACTTAAAAAAGAGTTCTCGTCGGTCGGCATCAGTATAAAAACGGACACTGACAAACCAATTGCATTCGCGTACGGAAAAACTGTTCTGAAACTTCATTTTCGCCGCAAGCATGAGGGTACAGTTCATACCGGCTTCTGAGAAAGAATGGCTAGATTTTTACTTATCGCAGCAACGTGGAGCAGGATTTGTTGGTCTACCATATCAAAGAGGTGCTGGACTTGGCAACATATTTCGTGGATTGTTCAGAGCTCTGTTTCCAATGGTCAAATCGGCTGGACGCACTATTGGAAGGCAAGCACTCAAGACAGGAGCGGAAGTCGCATCAGATTTGGTTGCTGGAAAAACGTTAAAACAATCCGCATCAAATAGAGTAAAAGCTGCTGGTGCTGATCTTCTTCAGAAAGGAGCTGAAGCATTAAAGCAGTCGGGAGGTCAAATAGGGAAACGTCCACAGAGAAAGAGAAAAGCAACAACGGGACCTCCGCTCAATGGTATAAAAAGGGCCAGAAAAACCAAAAAACGTATCAGTTATTCAAAACGTCAACGTGTACATGATCAACTTGGAGTTTATCTCAAATAACAATGGCGCAACTCGTGGACAAAGACAGTGTCCCGTCATCAGAATCAATCTTGGACTTATTTTCTGTACCACCAACCCAATCAGCTGTTGAATCGTCTCATTGGTACTGTGCTCACCCAATCAGTTCTTTGACGTCAGCAGGCCCGTATCAATTTACGGTCCCTGCCGGTCCTGACTATCTTCATTTGGCACGCAACTATTTGTACATGAAAATCAGAATCGTAAAACCTGATGGCAGTGCAATGGGTGAGCCGTTGATTCCTGGAGATCAAGGAGGAACAGAACCCTTGGTGGGACCAATCAACTTAATCGGTAAAACGTTCTTCAAACAAGCCAAAGTTAACGTCAATGGTAAACTTGTGTTTGACAGCGGTGATCTGTATGCGTACCGCAGTTTTCTGGAGACAGAACTGAACTATGGCTGGGATTTCAAGAATAGTTTGTTGTCTGCTGCCGTCTATGCAAAGGATGAGCCGCCACAACAGGTCAATTCCAATAGCAATGCTGGCTGGGGTCGGCGTGAAACAAGATTTAGGAAAAGCGCTGTTGTTGAAACTATGGGACATATCCATTGTGACCTGTTTCAGTCTGATAGAGTGCTCATCAGCAATTCTCAAGTATCTCTGGAGCTGCATCGTAACAGTGATGCTTTCTGTTTAATGGCATTTAATGAAAATGCACCTGCTTACAAGATTGAAGTTCTGGACATGAAATGGTATGTAAAACGTTTGCAACTGTTAAGCAGTGTTCATCTTGGTATTGAGGCTGCACTGAATCGCACGTCAGCAAAGTACCCTCTACGCAGGGTTGCAATGACTCGGATGCACGTTGGTGCTGGCCGTCAGAGCGCTCCAACAACTCCGTTGTTTGATGGCCAGTTACCACGTCGTTTAATTATTGGATTTGTGAATTCTGATAGCTTCTTTGGTTCATACAAAACTTCGCCATTCCATTTTGGTCCACACGGAGTTAAGGAGATTTCAGTTCATGCGGGAGGACAGATTTATCCAAGAGAACCTCTGAAACTGGACTTTTCTAAGAAACAAGTTGCTAGAGCTTACGTTCAACTGTTTGAGGGCTTGTCCTTAACTGAAGAAAATAAGAGCAATTATGTGGACGTGCATGACTTCTTGAATTGCTTTGCTGTATACGTGTTTGACTTGACTCCTGATCGGGCAGACAGCGCTCATTGGGAACTAATTCGTGAGGGTTCCACCATTGTTCACTGTTTGTTTGCTGAGGCTATAAAAGAGCCAGGTGTGGAAATGATTGCATATGCTGAGTTTGACAATCTCATGTTAATGGATCGCAACCGCAACACGTACTTTGACTACTCTGTGTGAAAATGGATACTCAAACTATGGTACGCCTTGTTGCCAAAGATGTGTCACTACGTCAATTGTTCCTTGGTGTGTTCCCGTCAAATAAATTGCCTACGGTTGATCGGTTACCTTGCTGCTTGATTGCAAACACAAAACCAGACACCCACAAAGGAGAGCACTGGATTGCAATTTTTGTGAATAAAGAAGGTTTAGGTGACTATTTTTGCTCCTTCGGACTAGAACCCCAAGCCACTTTCAAAAAGTTTCTGAATGACTCGTGCGTAAGCTGGAACTACAATCGGAAGTGCCTACAAGACATCTGGGCTACAACGTGTGGTCAATATGCATTGTTCTTTCTTCATGCAAGGGCCAAGGGACTTCCGTTCCACAAGTTTCTGGATTTATTCACACAAGACACAGAAGAAAACGACAAAATCGTAACAGCATTCATAAACGGATACTATGACGCAGAGACAGAAATAATAGACATGAAAATGATCTGTGATCAAATAGGCTAATACTCACGTTCAAACAGCACCTGTTTCACCTGATCGTGCCATTCTTCATATACGGCAATGAATGGATCACGTTTGGTCATAAAATCAAGAATGTCATTTCCGCTGATTTCAACATGACTGTACTTGGTGTTCAGCTCTTCTGATAAATAGTTCAAGATGCGATCAAGCTTGATGCCTTGGCCTTGCAGTGGACATCTGTTGAAGAACAGTCCGGCAAAGTCCGGCGAAATGTAGAGATAATGTCCGGTTGGGTGGACCAACTGCAGGTCGTTTGCAATGAACATGTAAGCTGTAATTCCTCCATAATTGTTGGTTCCCTCCATATCCACGCGGTGTTCAAACTTTTGCGTCTCTGGGTCCAGATAGTTGTGATGCGGTTTGCACTCTTTGACCATCTGTTTGATGTATCTCTCCATAAATCCAGCCAAGTCACGGCAATATGCTACCAGGAAACAGCGGCGAATGAGATCTTGCTTGTCCTCCTTGGTAAAACGTTTGCGGCAGTCAAAGCAGCTGCACAATGTAGACATGACGGATTCCAACACAACAATCAGGGCGTGTGGGTACTTGGTAGGCGGCAAACTGAAGTCGTAGTAGCGGCGTGATATTGGTGGGATCCCAAAGTTCACAAGCGGGTCTTGAACATCAAATGACATTTTGCTGATTTCTAAAAAGGAAAGAAACAAGAAATTTGAAAAATCTAGAAAAAACCTGAAATTTCCAGAAAAAAACTTGAAATTCCCAGAAAAAAATTTGAAATTTCCAGAAAAAAACTTGAAATTTCCAGAAAAAACGTAGTTCTTGTTCTGGGTCGGAGTATATATTGGGGCATTTTATTAACTTATCATTATATTGCCATGGCTGATTTCAACGCCTTCCTGGATTCTTTTCTGCCTTCACCGTCACCTTCTCCAACAAAGCAACCACTGCCCGCACAAATTCCGGCACCACCCCCTGTTCTCAAACGCCAGGGTCCAGTTATACCGCAGCCTCCTCCTGCTCAAAGACGTCTTGACCCACCTGTACCGCCACCTGTTCAACAATCAAACGTGCTCAAACCTCAAGATGCCAAGAAGAAGAAGAACAAAAATCACAAGCAGCTTACTGTCACCATTCCTGCCCTTGATAAAACCCCGGAAACGCAAGCGCCAAAGCAAATCACTCATCCTAAGAAACGTACTGCGGAAGAACCGCTCAAAGAAACGGAGCCGCCGTCAAAGAAACAGAAGGAGATAGATGAGAAAAAGAAGGGTTCATGTGACTGTTCAGTAGCTGTTATACCCCAAGTTGCTGTCAATGTGAACTTCTGTGCATCATGTGGCGCTCACTCAGTCACTAGTGATAATCTGGGATGTTAATGTTGTTGTTACTGTCAAAGATATTGGATAATAAAAAAAGCGTGTTGATATCGTGGTCATATCTTTTATTAATTCCACACAGCAATCATCAGTAACAAACGAACATATCACACAACACTATTCATCATAACACTTTTCTCTTTCTCCGATACCTTTGCTATGGTATAGGCAGCGCAAACACATCCACAATCACACTTTTCTGGAACACTATTCACGACAATATGTTTCCTAAAACAACTTGGACGTGGAAGAGAATGCTCATGACACTGCTTAAACACACTCCGATACAGGCATTTGCCGTTCTCAATGCCACAACTTTCGGGATAAGACGACAATATTTCTATTGGTTGAAACCCCACAACTACCACCACACAATAACAGTCCACACCCTTGTGACATCCAACGACAAACGGGAAATGACAAATAAGTCTTAGCGATCCTTTACGGTAATCATTCCCAGCCACTCCCGCCAATAACGTCGTTTCCACCAATGATAAAATGTCAACTTTGGTCCGAAACTTAGATTTCCCACGTTTGGTTGATGTAGGGTAGTGGTTTTGCTTGATATGAAGATATCCTTTGTTATCCCGATTAGTTCGGCGATAAAGTGGCACGTTTACGTTGAACTTGCTTTTGAAGATGCGTTTGACGTGCATGGACATAGTTGAACAGGTGAATTAAAATGTAATCTGCTGTTCACCCCTGAAAAGTAGAGTTGAGCTGCGCTGCAACCGAAAAAATTCAAAAAAATTCAAAAATTTCTTTTCCGGTATACTGTATTTTATTTCACTCCCTCCATCCCAACGCAGGTCATCCCAAACTAAAATCTCGACTGATCCATTGTTTTATTGTAGTTACGTTTTAAAATGTCGTCCCTGGATTATTACCACCGTGCGTTGTTTGAATTGGTGGGTTTTTTTATCAAGCAGTTTCACAAAAGTTTTTTTTGACACCAATTTTTTCCCATAGGACTGCCAATTGTTCGATCCAGAAAGTGAAAACGAACATCAAGCCATGGCCGCATTTTTGGTTATTCCTACGATTTGGAATCTTGTTTTGCTTGATCTTAGTCACTCACACCGTTTATACAGCTTGACAAAAGCTACGCTCAAGTTTAGACACACACAGCCTTTTTACAGCTTAACCAGAGTCACGCCCAGATTTTGATGACCCCCATTGGTGACGAGAATGCAGCCAAAGAGATGATGCTTCCCCTAATTTGCTCTGCCAATCACTTTCATTTCAAATCTCCTCAGGACAGCGGAAGTGAAGTGCAAGTCGTCGAACGACCGCCCGCCGGCGCTAACAGTGATGAGAATGCGGCCAAACAGGTGATGCTTCCCCTAAATTGCCATGCCAACCACCCTCATTTCAAATCTCCTCAGGCTCAGGACAGTGGAAGTGAATTGCAAGTCGTTGACCAACCGCGCACCGTCGCCAACAGTGATGAGAATGCGGCCAAACAGGTGATGCTTCCCCCTAAATTGCCCTGCCAACCACCTTCATTTCAAATCTCCTCAGGCTCAGGACAGTGGAAGTGACGTGCAAGTCGTCGACCAACCGCCCACCAACACCAACAGTGATGAGAAGGCGACGAACGAAGTGATGGCATCAATCGCAGAGCATTTCGGCCCCAACATCACCATCGAATTGGTAGGTAATGTTTTGGTGCAAGGCTATTCAAGAGAAACAAATTGTCACATCAGAGAAAGATTCTTGCTAGATCTTTTCTCTGCAGTCTCTGGATTCACGTTATCATCCCCACAATTGTGCTTGTGTGGCGTGCATGGTGCCTATGGCTCTGTCTTTGCCGGTATGTTTTTGCTTTACATACATTTATTCATATTAAATGCACCAATTTACGTCAAAATGCATCAATTTACGTCAAAATTACTTTCAATTTTCAGTCTTACAACGCTCAAGTGAATCGTCGTGATCGTAACACAGTTTACCTCTACGACACAACCGGACAATTACAAGGTCGACTGAATTTGACTCAACTGCTGCAAACGCTGCCGCTGTCCATTGACTACAATTTGGAAAGCGGCAAAAAGCCGCATTACTATTCGTCAGTTTATAAAACTTTCTCTTGTTTATTGTTTTCGTCTCTTTGGTACTGTTTAAATTTGTTCCTCTCCTCAGGGAGCCAAAATTTCAAAGCCCCCACAAAAAGCGCGCCCCTCCCGAACATGGACTTGTCAGCTAAACAATAAAGCCCCCCCCTCTGAACCCCCCCTCCCCGATTTTAAATCTCAGGTCCGTGTAAATATGCCCATCCCACCTTAAATTGCAGGGCCACTCATCCCGTCAAGCTGTTGAAATCGATATTGGCAAATTTCGAAGCAGTGCCGGCCTTGCGTGTGCTGTTCGAAAAGTACTTGGAGATGGATAAGGAAGCAGAACGATTGAAAGAAGAGGCGACAAAGGAGCCAAAAAAGAAAGTTAGCAAATTTGATTCATCGAAGTGATCTATGTCTGGGATTTTTGTTGCATAAACATACATTGTCTGCTGTTAGTGTCAAAAACATTAGTGTCTCACTCTCTGATATGCCAATTTTTGCTTGTTGTTTCTTTCTTTAAAATTGTTTAGTTGCACGGACGTTTCCTGTTAAATAAAAGTTGCAGAAATGAATGCGTTTGCTTTCTCGCTTGTTCCGCGGTTTCTATCCGCTCTGGACTAAATTCAGATACCGTTTTTTAACCTTGTTCCTGGTTGTGCTTGCCCAATTTTAAGCTGTTGCGTAATCTTGAAGTCATCCAGTCGGATGACTTCTTCCAGAAACATAACGTGACGCATCGAAACCCTCTTACCCAAACCCTTCCTTTTGTTTGTTTTGCTCCGAGTGCCGTTCGCACGTGAAGCATCAGGAAATTTGATGAATCCCGTTTGTTTTAGTGATGTTCGAGAAAAAAAACGGAAAATATCAGAAAAAACTTGAAAAAAACTTGCAAAAAGCACAAACGATTGCTTTTTAACGAGTACCATCGAACCGGAAAATTTCAGGTTTTTTCTGTTTTTTTTCAAGTTTTTTTCTGGTATTTTCTGTTTTTTTCTGGGAATTTTCTGGTTTTTTCACATGGCGCTCTGGTATATAAGATAGTGGTTAATGCGGGGTTAGACCATTGTCATTTGCTGCCATCATGCCTCCTGAGGCTCGCCTTCTCTCACCTCGCGAAGCAGTGTTGGTCGATCGCCTGCTGGTGTCACGTGCTGCAAAACACTGCAATGTGGCCATGAAACACTTCATCCGTTGCATCTACACTGAAATCGGAGCGGCCGTCGAAGACTGGCTGAGCGTCTACGACCCTGAACTCGAGTTATTCACGCGTCGGGATATCGTATTGTTGCACACTGATGCCATCTACCAGCGGCTTCCGGATCGACACGCAATGTGGCACAATTTCGCGACTGATTGCTTGAACGCTGGTGTTTGCCCCCGCGCGCTGGCTTCAATGTGGTCGAGCTTTGACACACACGCTGAGTTCTTCGGCGAGGCCGCCAGGAGACACTATTTCTGAATAGTGTCTCCACTTACCCTAACCCAACGGCCCTTTTCAGGGCCACCTCAGAGCGCCATGTTAAAAAAATTCAGCAAAATTGATAAAATTTAGTTTTATCTCCCTCAGAACAATCCTAATCTTCTTCAGAACTCACCAAAATGCATTTCTCTATTCTAATAATTCTGGTCGCTACCGTCTCCGCTGGCAATTTGTGCACCAAATGCGAATGTGTTGGAAAATACGCGTTGTGCGACACATACCCCTTCAATTTTAGTTCCAATTCAATCAAGTATCTCGAGGTGATTGGTCCGTGCCCGTCTTTACACGTTGCCTTGCAGACCATTCCTCGATTACGACGAATGAAGTGTGAGGTGAGGTTTGGTTTATTTTCAAGTTATTTACCTTCTTGTTGAAACGGATGACGTAATTATCGCTGTAAAAAACAAGTGCTGGACTAAGTCACCTTTGCTTTTTTAGAGGTCCTCCAACAACACCTCGGCGTGGGAAGAAGGCGAAGAAAAAGAAGAGAAAAGAGATGTTGGTGCCAAATTTTTTGTTTGATTTCATCCCAAGATTATCCAGGTTAATCAGTTCCTGAAAATACAAGTGTTTCCAGAATGTGCAGCTCGTCGTTGGCGTGACGATCGGCACTTGCGCTGTGCTGCTGCTGATCTGGGCTGGATGGGTGATGTTTCAACGATCTCGACGCACTGACCATTCTCACCTGATCGAGTTGATCCCATTGCTGTCATGCACAGACGATCCCGACACGTCGGAGGATGAGAGCGAAGTGTGAGAGTCAGGTTTTTTGGAACTTTGATATCTTACACCATGTATTCCACAATCAGAAACATTATGTGATGATCTTGTCAACGATTTTTGGTAGGTAATTCTTTCTGAGCGAATAATGTTTCTGATTGTGGAATACGTGGCGCGAAATTTCAAAGTTCCCGTGAAGCAACCAGAAAATCCCTCAATTATGCAGCCCTTGGTGGATCAGGCATCACAATGAGCAGGAACATGTCTATAATCAGACAGCACTTCGCTCTCATCCTCATACTTATTTATTCATAAAATTGTACACAGGATCTGACATCTATTTATTTATTTATTTAGTAAATTGTAAATAGTATCAGACCACAAAAGTTGTACATTTGGGCCTATTCCCACTATTTATATTTTTATATTTGGATTTTTCATTTTTTTTGGTGTTGGGCGTTTTCGCCAGTTGTATATTTTTAGCGACGTTTTTTTTCGCGTTTTTATCACTTGTTGTTTTTGTGTTGGGCGTTTTCGCCAGTTGTATATTTTTTTACTGACGTTCTTCTCATGATTTTTTCTGGTGCGAAAAATAGTTTTTTTCAGTAATTCTTGTTTCGAAAACTTCACTGATACAGAAGGCTAAGCAGTTAGTGATTCTGCAGGTTGTTGTTTTTTCATGTGCCTCAGGCAAAAATTTTTTTGTACCGCATCATTTTTGTTCACTAAGATAAAATGCCTGTGTCCTATGATTGTTTGTTTCATTTCAGACACCGCCAGTTTGCGTTGCCTCATTCAGGCAAGAATCAGACAACCAATCAGCGCATGTGGTCTCAGACACCACCATTGTAGTGAGTATCAAATTCATGCAGTGCACGTACATTCGGTGCTGTCTTGCGCACCTACAAGCCACAGCACACCCACACGTGGCATGTGCAAATGTAGTTGAATACTTTGCCTACAATGCACCACAGTCAAACATTTTTATTGGGTACAGACAGTGCGTTTCATGCTCAGCCATAGAAGCAATAGAGCTTGTCCCCAAACACGGAAAGTTACACGTCCCAGTTTTGGTCAGATGTTCAATGCGTCACTTGCCATTTCATTACGCAATATTGGGTACAGTCAGTGTGTTGCGCTCATTTTACGCAAGCTATTGGAAAAGAAAATCTTGCTTTCAGCATCTCGCCTGTCCGCCGGTGCCAAACTGGAGCCCTTGCGTCTGGACTTGCATTCTGTGTGCAGTGCTATAAACCCAATCACGTCCGAGGAGCTGGTCCGCATTTTGCGGACCACTCCATAGACGTACACTACTGTGTTGCACGATATGATCGTCACAGCGACGGAGTAAGTTGAAAAATCATAAGTTCTTCAAAAAGGCTTATTTCGCGATTCTGAAACCGGTCAAATGTGCCGTATTGGTTTATGCTTCATAAAAGTGCACCACTATCAGTGTCTACTCGCAGGTCGATACCTTTGGTGGGCCACCTTCTGTTGCGTCCCCAATGTACATAGTCTTATAAGTAATCACCAAAACATTTTCAGTTCGAGGTGTCAACCATTGTCAGCGGAACGGAAATGCAGACTATGTACATTGTGGACGCAACAAACGGTGGTCCACCAATAGTATCGACCTGCAAATGGACACCGATACGGGTGTACTTTTATGAAAAATAAACCAATACGTCAAATTTGACCGGTTTCAGAATCGCGCAATAGGCCTTTTTGAAGGACTTATGATTTTTCAACTTACTCCGTCGCTGTGACGATCATATCGTGCAACATCGATTTTCCAACTTCGTTCGTTCGGTGATGTGCTGTTTCCGTACGATGCCTGAAAATCAAGCGCGGGGGGCGGCTAGATCATTTTGTGCTCATACTCGGGACGTCCTATTCAGCCCGCACCGCCCACACAGCCCCACAGCCCCAGTCCTATTCAGCCCACACAGCCCACATACAGCCCCACAGCCCCAGTCCTATTCAGCCCGCACCCCACTTCAGCCCCAGTCCTATTCAGCCCGCACCGCCCACAGCCCCAGTCCTATTCAGCCCGCACCCCTTCAGCCCCAGTCCCATTCAGCCCGCACCGCCCGCAGCCCCAGTCCTATTCAGCCCGCACCGTCCCAGTCCTATACAGCCCGCACCCCACTTCAGCCTCAGTCCTATTCAGCCCGCACCCCACTTCAGCGCCAGTCCTGTTAAGGTCTGCGTACACAACTCCTATGCGAAAACAAAGAATCAAGGGCAGCAGATGTTTCAATCGCGGTGCTCAAGTTGAATAGGACTGGGGCTGGGGCGGTGGCGGGTGCGGGCTGAGTAGGACTGGGGCTGACGGGGTGCGGGCTGAATAGGACTGGGGCTGAAGTGGGGTGCGGGCTGAATAGGACTGGGGCGGTGCGGGCTGTGGGCTGTATGGGCGGTGCGGGCTGAATAGGACGTCCCCTCATACTCCCAGAGGTGCAGCTTGACACACTTTTTGACAGTTTATTTGACACTTCTCGGCGGTACTTCTTTTTAAAGAATGATCAGCTTGATTGCGGCTTTCAGTTCCAGTAACAAAAAATGGTCCCATTTCCCAAATATGAATTATGTCCCTTTCACTTTGAGAGAAGAAGTGACTGAACGTGAAAATCAGGATTGATTTGTTGAATTCTTATATGATCATTGTGCGACCAATATCGATACTCAGTCTGCGTATTGTCTGACGATAAGTGCTGCTTCGGTTTATTCCGTGCCGGGAAGACTGATTATAAATAAAACGGAACCCGGATAAAGCTGATAAACCTGATAAAGCTGATAAACCCGACTCAGCTGCGCTGGGGGGAAGACTGATTATAAATAACCCGGATAAAGCTGATAAACCTGATAAACCCGACTCAGCTGCGCTGGGGGGAAGACTGATTACAGATTGAAAAATAAAACGGATAAACCCGAATCGGTTGTGGGACAGTTCGTTCCCAGTGATCTGGTCCGGATGCAACTGTTTTGGAGTTGGAACGACAGCGCGTAATGTTTCACGTCAGTGATTGCCTCGCTGTTTTGCAGGCCTGAGATGTTTCATTTGACTCAGGCTGGACGGAGCCTAAGCCTAAGCTGTAGCCAAGTCAAGTGAAACATCACAGACACTACAAACTTGAGATAGTCAATGACGTGAAACATTAGTGCCCAACTGCTATTTACTGCTGCATTCAATTGGGACCAGACCCCAACACCAGCTCGTGCTTCAAGCCACACCGGCCATACGCCCGTTCCGCGTAATTCAGTCAGCGTAATCAGTCTTCCCCCCAGCTGCCCAACCCAGGAAGGCTGATTATATGCATGCTACAGCATGCGTAATCAGCCTTCCTGAGATTGGGCCTTGGGGGGAAGGCTGATTATGGCTTCGTTTAATTTGTAATCAGTCTTCCCCCCAGAGCCTCTGCAGGGTGTACTGATTACAATGGTAATCAGTCTTCCATCAACCGTTTATTCCATCATCTTTCTGTTCTTCTCAGTCAAGCGGAGGAGCAAACATTTGAATTTTCCAGTAGCAACACAATGCATGAATGCAAGTGTAAACCGAATGTTTCGCCTCGCCCACGGTCACGTCACGGCCCACGACCACCACGGGATTTCACTTGCTTGCGCCATCACAAACTTCAACACTGCACTTTAAGTGCTCTTTGACTGACTCGACTTGATTGCAGTTGACTTAGATCACTCTCGGTTTTCAAGTTCCGTGTTATATGTCCAGCAGAATTTTCACCTCAAAAAGTGACTTTTTTGACTTTTTTCCTGAATTTGGGTCTTCCCCCTTCCCCCTCGGGGCGGGGGCAGTGTTGTGGCTGGGGCAGTGCTGTGGCTGGGGGGGTGGGGGGGGTCCCCCCCAGTGGTGTAGCTACCCAGGCGGGGCGGCAACCTACTGTACCACCCAAAATGCGGGGCGGCAACCTACCTACTGTACCAGCCGAGGTCGGGGGGGGGGGTCGTACCACCTGGGGGGGGGGTCATCTGGAAACCGAAATTTTTTATGTGTAAATACTGAAGAAAATGTGGCCTAAAACGCTAATTTCGCGCGCAGCGCGCGATTTTTCGCCTATTTGAAGACAAATATGCTAATTTTATGCAATTTTAAGCCAAAAATGAATGTTTTGGGTGAAAAGTTAGGTGGGGCGGCAACCTACCTACTGTACCAGGGGAGGGGCGGCAACCTACCTACTGTACCAGGCGAGGGGCGGCAACCTACCTACTGTACCTTGGGGGGGGGACCCCCCCCCCACCCCCCCCCAGCCACACCATTGGTCCCCCCCCAATGGTACCCTACCCGCCCCGGCCTGGTACGCTACCCCCTACCCGCCCCGCTCTTGTACCCTACCCCCCTACCCGCCCCGCCCTGGTACCCTACCCGCCCCGATTTTTACCCCCAAAATGCCCATTTTTCGGTCAAAAATGCCCAAATTTCGACCGAAAACCCTAAAAAGTGCAAAAAATCTCGCGCTGCGCGCGATGGATGCACTTTTTAGTACATAAAAACAGGCACCCGAAAAAACTTGTGTTGTACCCTACCCGCCCCGAAAAATCTTCCCCTCCCTCCCCCCCCCAAACCGGATTTCCCCCCCAAAATCCCGGGTACACTACCCCCCTACCCGCCCCGATTTTTTCCACCTATGTACCCTACCCGCCCCGCAAAAGTAGCCACAGCACTGGGCTGGGGGATTCCCCCCTAACGGTAGGTACCTTGCAACCACCCCTCGGGGGGATGGGGATGCCCATCTGCCTGCCACTACACTGCTCGGGGGTACACTATCCCACCAAAAAATTGGGGCGGCAACCTACCTGCTCAGAGGTCGCAATCGGGCCGGCCCGGGCCTGGCCGCGATTTTGGGCTTTTGGCTCGGGCCGGGCCGGGCCGGTCCGGAGATTTGGAGGGTCGGGCCGGGCACCCCGGCCCGAAGCTTCTGAAGTGACTTATTTTACTGAAAAAGTAGGATTTTTTTTGTCAAAAATACTACAATTTCTGACGGATTTGGCAAGTAAGTGATCAGTATTGTCCAGTGGTGTGGCTACCCAGGCGTGCAATCAACCTACTGTACCACCAGAAAGGCCTGCAATCAACCTACCTACCGTACCGGCCGAGCTTGGGGGAACAAAATTTTTTATGTCTAAATTTCAAGTTTCAAGTTTTATGCATGCTTTCGCAAAAGCCTAACGGCAGGCTAGGAAGAATTAACAAAATGAGCTAAATATGAGCAAACAAACACGGACAAACAGAACCAGTGATGTAGTTGGTCCGAGCAAGAAAGCTAGCTAGCTGGAGGGGTCCGGCGCAAGAAAGCTAGCTAGCTAGCCGGGTACCCCGATTTGGGGGGGGGTATTGGTCCGGAAGTCAAAAACAGGGGTCTAAAAATTGGTCGAAATTTTGCTAAAATAAGCCTTAAAATGCGTATTTTTGTGCACGTGTGAGAAAATTTGAACGAATTTGACCATTTTGGCCCATAAAATGGTCATTTTGGCACTAAAATCAACACTTTTCTTACTTGATGACCGGAGCAAGAAAGCTAGCTAGCCAGTTTGGGGGGTATGGGTTTCGGAGCAAGAAAGCTACCTAGCAGTTGGGGGGGGGGTAGTACCCCCCCCCAACCACATCACTGAACAGAACGGGTAGGGCTGGGGTAACGGTAACGTCTGGTCTAATTTAGATGAAAATGTACTCTAAAAGCCTCATTTCCCGCGCAGCGCGCGATTTTTCGATTATTTGGAGTGAAAAATATCGATTTTACACCATTTTGAGACAAAAATAGCAACCTACTTTACCAGCCGGGGGGCGGCGACCTACCTACTGTACCAGGATGGCGCGTCATCTACCTTACTTACCCACTGTACCTAGGGGGGACCGGGACCCCCACCCCCAGCCGCCCAGCCACACCATTGGTATTGCCTATCTGGCGAATTTTTCATGGAAAACAATGAAATTTCAACCAAAAAATAGATTCAAAAATCGCAAAAATTATGACAAAAATTGGGTTAAAATCTGAGCCAAAAATTCGGGCCGGGCCGGGCCGGAGATTTGGGTGTTCGGGCCGGGCCGGGCCGGAGATTTGGGGGTACGGGTCGGGCCGGGCCGGGCCGGAGATTTGGGGGTACGGGTCGGGCCGGGCCGGAGATTTGGGCCGGGCCGGCCAAACCCGGCCCGATTGCGACCTCTGTACCTGCTGTACCGATACCGACCAGTGTAGTACTTGGTCAGGGTGTTGACGATAGATAGATTGAAACCCGAAATGTGTTGACGATAGATAGATGACCCAAGTCCGAAATCTGGGGGGGGGTCGACCCAAACTTGTTGACGATAGATAGATGGTGGGTGGGGGGGTCGCCAAAAATCAAGGTATAGTATAATGTACTAAGTTGGTAATAATGTGCAAATAATAATGAAAATGTGCTTAGGTGTACTAGCCTATTTGGGACAAAAAATACCGATTTTGAGCCATTTTGAGGCAAAAATACCCATTTTGGGGTCGAAATGTGTTGACGATAGATAGATTGTTCCCAGAATTTGTTGACGATAGATAGATTTGCCCATAAGTGTTGACGATAGATAGATGAAATCAAAAAGTGTTGACGATAGATAGATGAATTTGGGGGGACCCCCACCCCCCCCCCAAGTACTGCCCTGATACCGACCGGCCGAGCCAGGCGCGCGCGATTTTTCGCCTATTTGGAGTGAAGAATACAGATTTTATACCGTTTTGAGCCAAAGATCGCAACCTTCTGTACCTGCTGGCATAGTTGTGGCGGGGGGGAGTTGGGGGCGGCGGGCGGGTTACCCCCCTCTCAGTACTTACCTACCACAAAACCCGAGGGGGAGTTGGGGGTATACTGGCAGGCGGAAAAAAAACCGGTTTTTTTTCCGGAAAAAAAACCGAAAAAAAACCGTTTTTTTTCCGAGACCCGAATACTTTTCCATTTATTTTTCCGTGGGTACCTTTTCGGTTTTTGATCGGAAAAATATCGGTACTTTATTCCAATTTTTCCAAAAAATTGTAATGCAAAACTGATGAGTTTTTCGATTTCAGTGAAAAATTGGCTCGAGCACAAAAATTAACCGGCCCAAAATGGGCCAAAAAGCGTGTAAACCAAGTGTTTTCGACTGACTTCAATACTCTTCAAGAGCACTCTCGTCACTTCGAACAAATTTTGCACTGAAATTGTTATATTTTTCGAAATTACGTTCTTAAGTACTGGAAAAGTATTTGGAAAAAAAACGGTTTTTTTTCGGAAAAAAAACCGTTTTTTTTCCACGAAAAATAAAGAACGGTTCTTTATGACAGTATAGTTGGGGGGTTCAGTACTTACCTCTCACAACTCCAAGTCATACCTCTCACAACGTCACAAGCAACTTTGTACCTTTTTAAGGCAAAAATCGGTGTTTTTCGACCTTATTTTCCCCAAGATCGCAAACCCACCCATAATACCCATTTTTAGGCGATTTTCGGCGAAAATTTGGAAAAATTACTATTTTTACCTCATTTTTTGGCCAAAATTGTATCACAAAAAAACGGTGTTTTTTCGCCTTTTTGGGTGACCAAAATCATACCTCGCGCTTCCGGTCCCAACCCCGCATCATACTTAGGTACCTCCCACACATGGGCCTGCCACTACACTGCCTGCGGGGGGGGGCGGCGACCTATTCTACCTATGGGGGGAATCTTCTGCCAATATGCAAAATGCGTAATCTAGGGTTCATAACTTGCTTCGTTTCGTCAGATTCTCGATTGCTCGATAAGTTCTGATTTCTGAAGGTAAAGTTGAAACAAAAACAACCAACAAGCTATCAGTTGCCGTTGTTTCTGAAGGTAAAGTTGAAACAAAAAAAACCAACAAGCTACCAGTTGCCGTTGCCGAACAATTATTATCATCATGCCACGAACATATGATGAAGAGCGCCGTTTTATCGAGCGCATCAACGACGTTACGTGGAAAATTAACAAAGACTTTGTGCCCAATATGAACGTGAGTTATGCTGAGCTTTTTGGTATATTGGTCGCACAATGACCATATAAGAATTCATCAAATCAATCCTGATTTTCACGTTCAGTCACTCTTAACCACAGTGCTATTTGTGATTCTCACAAAACATTTTCACCTGAAAATAATCCAGCAGATCAACCACGTTGCCGCAGGTCTGAAACATTCTCTTTACTACACGCTTTGCGTGCGATCAAGCAACGCAACGTCACCACCCCGTCACTTTCCCTCTTTACGATTCAGGGAAAAAATTTGACCAATTCTTATAAAGTCATTGTGCAACCAATACCAACTTGTGTTCAACTTTTCAACTGGGTTTCGTCACTCACTCCATATACAGCAAAACCTGAAAATACTATTTTTTTCAGGTGGAGGGCTGTTTCTATGTGAACAAAAACCTTGAAAAGTTGATGTTCGATGAGTTGCGAAATGCGAGTCGTCCGGGTGCCGTTGGCGGATTTCTGCCGGCTGTGAAGCAAATTGGCAATGTGGCTGCGCTGCCGGGAATTATTGGCGTGAGTGCATCATGTCATCGATCGTAAACGGCATGACGAAGCAGATTAGATACCGCATGTTGCCATTAGCGGGCTACTTTGGCGGGGCCGTTTGCCGTATCATCTTGCCAAGTCGCCACTGTTCGATGCAGACGCGTGTACGCTACAAGGATGCAGCACTCGGAATTTTGCGGACACAAGCGCGAGCAAAAAGAATAAGCATCAAAATTGCAGAAATCAATCGGCCTGCCTGATGTGCACTCCGGCTATGGCTTTGCGATTGGCAATGTGGCCGCTTTTGATATCAGCGATCCCAAATCTGTGGTTTCACCTGGTAAGCTTGATCTGACTAGCATACTGTGTGTTGGCATTCGTTTAACTGATTTTTAGTTCCGTGAAAGTTACGCCCGCTTGCGCTTTCATCCGTAGTTCGAACATAGACTGTACGGCGCTTTCATAATTCCCAGGTGGAGTCGGTTTCGACATCAACTGTGGCGTGCGCTTGATTCGCACAAATCTGAGCGAAAAAGATGTGCAACCGGTCAAGGAACAACTGGCACAATCGCTGTTCGATCACATTCCGGTGGGCGTCGGCTCGAAGGGCATTATTCCGATGAACGCTCGGGATTTCGAAGTTGGTTCGGCTTGTATTCGAAAATTTACAGACGATTGCGCAATTCCACTTACACATTTGATTGTGTGCGCTATGCGCATAAAAATATGTCCGGTACTTTGGTCCTGCACGGTAAACAGGCACGATCACAAAACGTATGGCACCTGCAGAGGCAAACACATTGCCAGTTTTATTTTCTCATTTCTCGCGTGGACTTATTGCAAATTTCCCACAGAGGGCCGTGGTTTGGAAAATACCAGATTGTTGATGAGCTAGCTGAGCACTGGGGTACGAAAACTTACGTATTGTGCATCTGCACAATTGTGCAACCGCGCCCCACCAGGCGCCTTACCCTAACCCAACAGCCCTCGTCAGGGCTAACCCCAGTGGCTGGCAATAAGACCACAACAAATTTTTCGCAAAATGTCAACATACGGCCACAAACATTCAGAGAAAAGCTAAAAATTGTGCATCTGATTGCAAATGCCCAGGGCCTGGCCCACAGAAGCCGAATGACGTAAACAGATACACAAACGTAAACATGAAACAGAAAATTTGGCTTGCGATTTTCTTTTTATGTGTGTGTTTATGTGGTTGGGTTTCTGTGGACCGGGCCCTGGACTTTTAGGAGTGCCTCGAAATGGGAATGGACTGGACATTGCGTGAAGGATATTCGTGGGCCGAAGACAAGGAACATTGCGAGGAGTATGGTAGAATGTTGCAAGCTGATCCTTCGAAAGTGTCTGCGCGTGCCAAGAAGCGTGGTTTGCCACAGGTGTGCTCGTTTGTAGTTTACAATCAAAAGATTTGAAAGTAATTTTGAAAAATTCTACAGTTGGGCACACTCGGCGCTGGCAATCATTACGGGGAGGTGCAAGTGGTGGATGAAATTTACAATGAACAGGTAAGTGTTGAATATGGTCACTTTTTATATGCAAATACCGTGTTTATCACTGCCATGTTTATCGACATTCAGAATGTAACATTCAGGCGGCTCACAAGATGGGTATTGATCGTGTCGGGCAAGTGTGTGTGATGGTGCATTGTGGCAGTCGAGGCCTCGGTCACCAAGTGGCCACAGGTGGGCAGATTTTGAACGAAACACTTCAGACGTCGAACGAAACAGGAAACTGGTCAACAAAATTGAATCTCACAGTAAATTTATGCATTTCTTGGCAGATGCACTCGTCGCAATGGAGAAAGCAATGAAACGAGACAAAATTGAAGTCAACGACCGACAATTGGCCTGCGCGCATATTAATTCGCCCGAAGGTTGTATTCAACACTCAACTTTGACTTGTTTATTCTGACATGATTGATGATCTTTTTGCCATGTTATGTCAGGCGAAGACTACTTGAACGGGATGGCAGCTGCGGCGAACTTTGCCTGGGTAAACCGATCGTGCATGACTTTCTGTGTCCGACAGGTCAGCTTCATTCGACCAGTGTGAACGTTTTTGTCATTACTTTCCTCTGATTTTTGTCTCTGTGTTTTCCAGGCGTTTACCAAAATCTTCCACTGTCCGCCCGATGACCTGGACATGCACCTGATCTATGATGTCTCGCATAATATTGCCAAAATGGAACAACATATGGTGAATGGCGTTGAGAAGACGTTGTGTGTGCATCGCAAGGGTGCCACACGCGCCTTCCCGCCCCACCATCCGCTCATACCCGTTGATTATCAATGGACAGGTTACTTGTCTGTTGTCTCGCAACCTTAGATAAGCTTGCCACGCATTGCCGCGAACGGCTGAAATGGGCTGTCTGCCCATGCCGTCTCATACTTCACATCTTTTTTCAGGTGTCTACCCGAAGTTAGTGAGATCACCAGGCGGTTTGTGAACATAGGTCACTGGTATTTCTGCCGGTCGTACATGCACGTGCTTAGAAAACTGGTTATCGGTGCATTTCCGGCATCGTTGCCTGACCGTACCAGTACCCAAGCACAAAGCTTTCCTAGGGGCCTCACTTACTCGCGGTAAACACTTGAAAAACGATACTGAGTCTAAAATGTCAGCTTGTTGTACTGTGTTGGGCATTTATAGCACAACCAAGAACTGTTAGTTTTCAACACAGGTCAGCCAGTTCTGATCGGTGGCACGATGGGCACGTGCAGTTATGTGCTCACTGGCACTGAACAGGGCATGACCGAAACGTTCGGAACGACCTGTCACGGCGCGGTGTGTTTGGCTGCTTGACAATTGGATGGGAGCGCATCCGGCGCATGCTTTGCCAGCTGGGCCTGTGCTTTGACCTGGGTTCGAGCTCTGCTTGAAAAAAGCAACTTTTTGTCCCCAATGGTGTTTGGAATGTACATAGGCACTCCGTTTCCGCTATCATACAAAATCGTCTGCTGCCAAAAATCAAGCCCATTGCGGATCCTTTGATGCTTGACGCTCACATTCACTCACAAAACAACACCGAATCTTGAAAGCCTGAAAATAAGCTGGACTATCCTTATCACTTGAGTGGCCCGGTGCGGGGCCGCAGTTTAAAATTTTGCTTCCACCAACTCTGACGCATTTGTTGACGACGCATTTGAAAGTTCATGTTTCACAGGGTCGTGCAATGTCTCGAGCCAAGTCCAGACGCAACCTTGATTTCCAATACGTGCTTGATGCAATGCAAGAGAAGGGTATCGCCATCAGAGTTGCCTCACCCAAACTAGTCATGGAAGAGGTTAGCTGTTGGTTTGTTTGGCTGGACTGTATACTAACTGCCACACGGTGCAACTCGCGCAAAATTGGTATCAAAAATCTCAGGCGCCCGAATCCTATAAGAATGTGACCGACGTTGTGGACACTTGTCATGAAGCCGGCATCAGCAAAAAGTGCATTAAACTTCGACCAATTGCTGTGATCAAAGGGTGATTTGTTATTGTTACTTAATCCTATGTTGTGTCTTCACTTCAATGTTGCATATTTTTCTATTATTTGTTACGGGGCTTCGTTAACGGTGAGCATGAAACAAAGCATCAAACTCATTGCGTACAGGGATCCGTGGTTTACTTTTTGAAACTTGCATTCACAGGCTAATATTACAATGGTCAACTCAAGTGGTCAAATCCCTTCGCAGCTTCGTCAACTCACCCCTGTGGCTGCTGTGAGTTGACGAAGTGATTTGGCCACTTGAGTTGCGCACTGCAATATTAGCCTCCATTCAAGCGAATAAGCGGAAAGAGCAGAAGTGAGTTCTCAATACAACACCACTGAGTAGAGCAAGAAAAAAGCGAGTCGCAAGTGATAAATAACTGCTTCTGTTTGACGTCATCACATAACAGGCGAACACATCTACAAAACTGTTCGATGATTATTTTAAAAAAAGAAAAGACACTGACGCGTTGAAATCACAAAACGCAAACAATCGTATATGGTACAATTCGAAACAAAAAAGGGAATGAAAGCTCAACAGTATTACACTTTCGCAACAGGCATATAGCCTCATTCTACGAAATGAGTAAGGCGCACTTGGACAGCAGCCGGCTTGGATCACCATTAAAAGAACAGACGATGAACATGTTTGACTGGGACCACGAGGTCTGGGTGTTGTTAGCTCTGGGAAATATAGCCTAGGTCGCCGCTGTGAGATGACATCGGCTCAGACCGACGTCTGCCAAGAAGGTAGACGAAATGCAGACTATTTCCGTTATGACAGGCTTCGATTGGTTCGGCCAGACACGTGAGTATTCGCAGTCCCGCGTTTCGTTGCACTCAACCAACCACCCATAAATTTTGAGTAATAATAAATTATCACGGCGGACAGAACTTGGAAGGCAAACATCATTATGACCAAAAGCGTGCAGGCACAGAATACAATATGCGAACAAAAATGCCACATTACCAGTAGATTCAAAGGTTGAATAAAATCTGAACAGCATGTCACAACATGAATATATTTCGGTGATTTTGCACTGACATAATCATTTAATCTCAACAATAGAGCCGAGAAGGAGGAAAATTGTACTCAAAACGAACAAAAAACGGGATATTTATACCTGCCAAAATTAATATTCTGTGTAGTGTCATGCTAGTAGAGCGCTGCATGCGCAAAAGTCGCAAAAAAACAAGCACTACAGCCAGCTAAACATCTTTAAACGCTGTTGTGATCATATATAGGTACACTGCAAATTTATAATGACGCCAGAAACGCTGAATAAACGCAGCACAGGTGAAGCGAAAAGTAACACGTAAATAACGGAATGTAACGTTCAGACCAATAACGAAGTGGAATTGAGACCAACTGGCGCAAAGATTATGGTGAAGATAAGCCCTTTTCGGTTAGTCGAGGTTTCAGGTTACTCAATGGCATCAGTTTTCGATTTTCATCTGAAAAGCTCGCGGACGATACGAAACGAAAGGTGAACTAAAGAACTAAATAAAATAAGAAAGATGTAATGATAACAAAGTACAGTAATTCAAAACCGAACTTACACCAGATATTGACTCGATCGGCACACTGGGCGCGACACCAAGGACGGTGCAGAAGAAATAGTAGGTACCGTCGAGACATAATTGAATGTTCTCTTTTTTGCGAAAACCATGGCCCTCGCCTGCAAACACAGCACGTTTGGTTTATGACATTGTGCTTGCAAAGAAGAGGCCAACCTTCAAACAGGACCATGGCTGTTTTGAACCCTTTCTCTTTTACGGCTTTGTACATCACTTCAGCTTGCGATGGTGGCACCACCTGAAGTTAAAGAGCAAACTTTCTGGTGTTCGGTTGACGTTCAATATTTTACTCGGGGACCTATACTGATGAAAATGCAGCATTTTTGATCAGTGATGCAGTTGGTCCAGGTCGTAGACACAAATAACTGGCCAAGTATGCCGATTTGGGGGGGGGGGGAGGTAGGGGCTAACCCAGGTTCGGGGGTAGTACCCCCTCCACCCCAACTACATCACTGTTCTTGATCGTAAATAGCATAAAAATACCGAAATGAACAGACGAAATACAGCAAAAACAACCAGCCAAGCAGGTTTTTTTTTAAAATTCGTCAGGTGCGATTTTCAGCCAAACGTCCAAGTTTTAGGTGCCGTTCACACGTCATACACGTGCGTTTTCTGCGCAAAATGTGGAAATTCTATGTGCAAATTGCTCATAGCCTCCAAATTTTTAGGTGCAAATTTGAGAGATTAGGTCTAAAAAGGGTCTAAAAACAATCTGTGCAGCCAAGCAACCTTGTCAGCAGTGCCCTGGAAGAACGCGACGGGACACGAGATGCGATGCAGGTAGTTGATGGGCGAGATCTGTTTCATGCGTTGCCTTTGAGCGTCAGGATCGTTGATGCCCCGCGTGAACACATCGTAATGCGATTCAAACTTGTGTGTGTCGCACATCAACGCCTCGACGTCGCTAATACCGTACTTGCTCACGCCTGCAAATAATGAGCACATTTTGTTGGCCACGGAAGTGACTGGCTGTCCGCTAGAACACTACTGCGTGCGGAAGACCACGGTGGTGTGCCCCTCGTAATAAAATTCTCAAAATAGTGAGAATTTTCCAACGATGTTTTGGTTGCCAGCCAACCTGTCATTGATCTACTATTGTGCACTCTACAGATGGCGAATACGTTTTTCTCAAAATGACAGGAAATGACGGGCCCCGTTGTGATAATGTCGCTATGTCGCAGAACGTAGTTGTTTGGAGTCGATCCCGATCGCCCAAAACACAAGTCAGTCAAACATAAACCAACCAGCACGTATGGTGTCTGGCAACAGCACCGACTGCAGCACGACATATCCGCCCGCCGAGCCGCCTTCGATGCACAACTGCTTGCCATCGACTTTGCCGATTTCGGCGAGATACTTGCCTCCAGCACACACATCCTCCACGTCCATCACGCCGCAATGACCATACAGACAATCGCGGTATGCGCGACCAAAACCTGCGCGATGGAATCGAACAAAGATAAGCTCGTTTGATGTGAATCGAGGCAAGGAAAGTCAACAAAAACGCGTCACAAAGAAAACCACTGCACAAAATGTTCGGGAGAGATTCCCAACGCGCTAGCCAGCCTATATGGAACTTTATTTACTGTTATCAAACCTAACTCGGAGTAATTTTCAGCTTTCTAAAATCACTGCTTTATCGTTCCCCCACTCGCATAACTGACCGGTTGATCCTCTATAATTGACATCGAATATTGCAAATCCCCTTGACGTGAAGTATTGCTTTTTCCAGTCCAATCCGGGACTCGTAAACCCGGTAGGACCACCATGCGCCCTCAGAATGACCGGGGGTAGAGTGTTGGGTGGAGCACGATAGGCGTGGTTGGTAGGCGGATAGAAATAGCTGTAACATAACAGGCAGCTTTGTTGCAGGATTTGCAAGTTCAAACTACAGTCTTGGGTTGCGTTGAGCGTACATTAAAAACTGATTCAAGTGGTTAAAAGGCAAAATGGACACAGTGCATGCGGCTCTTTCAGCCCGTGACGCCTGATAGCTGGTGATGCGAGAATTATTGTATCTCTGGCTAACTGAGAGTATCAACAAAATGAACAAAATTGGGAAGTTCATAGCGAAAGAGCGAAGGAAACTCCTGTTTTCATGGTACTCAGCTATATTATACAGCGTTCTGTTGACATTGACATACGAAAGGAATGTCCAGATCGAAGGTCCAAACTGTTATTCATGTAGCAGGTAGTGACACCTTGGCAAAGCCATCAACCAAAGAACATTCGCTACCGAAATCGCACGGACTCACCCGCTCGAGAACGCAGGTATTTGCTTTGAATCGCCATGATCAGCACAATAGCACTCGGTGGTGACCGGGAAACGAATCTGTTCGGGCACACTGATGCCGACTGACGACAGGTCGACTGTGCTCATGTCGACTTGCACACGAATCACTTGCACCTGATGTTGCAAGGCAAGGTTACAATTTGGTGAACTAAGTGAACATTAGAGAGCCAGGATCATGACAATCCAAACACACGAGTCGAATCCAATCACCAAACGAGTGTGCTGACGTTCAAGCAAACGCACCGACAAATCGGCCAGATCCACCCTGATCACCGACTGAGGCCTGTCGGGCGACTCAGCGATGGCGTAGAGCGCATTGTCACGACCGAACGCAATGCTGTGATGACACGCGAAACCGGTGTCGATGATGACACTGCTCTGATCGGACAGAGACTCGACGCGCAGACCCTGCAACACCAGTGTATTGTTGTTGAGCAGAGCACACATTTGAATGACATATAACCAAGATCACACTTGGCGATCGAGCCTTTCATTGGTCGCGGGACTTTTGTATTTGACATATTTCGCGCTTGACTGATACCGCTAATTTTGACCAGCATAGCGTCCTTCACCAGTTGGCTTAGATCCTCGTGTAATTGTCGTGTCCCAGTCAAAGCGCAACATGAATATATCCATCGCTATCAGCTGGCACGGGCTCTCCCCCCCTTTCAGCTGGTGGAAATCAGTCGCATCAATAAACAACAATAAAGACAGCAAATCCGACAACCTTGCCAGTCACAATGGCCACGCGTGTTAGCGGCGATTGGCGTTCGAATGTGTACACCCGATTCGGACTGCCGAACTGCCATTGAGGTACACCAATGTCTTCGTCGAGGGCACAGATGTTGCGCTTGAGTGCTCCTGAAAGTTAAAGCGGTCGGGTGCCGATGCTCAGTTGGTCTAGTCGATCGAGCTGGCTGGGGATGTGTAGGGGGGACCAGAGCCACAACAAAACCATTGACAAAGTCGACTTCATAGACGTTCCACCAATCGTTGCTGTCAGCGATAACATATAGATCATCGTTGGTCGACCACTGCGGCTGCATAAAGTTCGTACGTCCATCGCCCAACAAACGACGTTGACTGTTTGGCAGCACTGCACCGGACATCTCCAGATCGGCCACCCAGATTTCGGTTGAGTCCCACGGCTGCAACGCGCATACTCGGTTGTAATTAGGATCATTGTATGAATTGAATTTCGAATCAATAAAAACCCCAGGAAGCATCCACTATCCACTATGTGTGCAACACACTTCACACACCACATTAAAGACAATAAATATGTAATGTTATTGTTGCCTTCTTGTTGTGGTAAGTGAAACAGATTCCTTCTGCTCAAACCACCGACCATATTCGGATGATTCCATTGCATCCAGACCAGCTTGGTGCCGCTCCGACTAACGCGCGGTGTTGAATAGAAGTCCGCACCCGATACCTGCACCAAAGTTGAGCTCCCAGGGTTGACATACGTATAGTCCAGCCACCAGCTCATGAGACGACTTTTTTTAAAGCTTGCTTGGCCGCATTCAAAAATGCTCTAGATACACGTGTTTTCGCAAACAAAAGAAAGAGATTGGCTGAGGGAGATGATGACAAGTTCCAGCTGGCTGACCTCAATTTGTTGCGTGCTTACGCGAACAGCAGCGTTGTTCAGCACACAAATGTTTTGGGAGTCAAAAGGGAATTTACGCACCGAGTGGAGAGCGTGTTTTTAAAAAATACGTGCGTTTCTCTTTCTTTCATTTCCGAAATACGTGGAACCGGAACATTGTTGGATCCGCACAAGCCAATTTCAAAAAAAGTCGTCTCATGAGTTCGTGGCTGGACTATACGTTTTCTCGTGCACAACAGGTGGCAATTTCTATTTCATACAATAAAAACTTACAATTTGTGGCCAATAATACAATTGTTATTGGTTGCACAATGACTTTATAAGAATTGGTCAAATTTTTTTCCTGAATCGCAGAGGGAAAGTGACGGGGCAGTGACGTTGCGTTGCGCGATCGCATACAAAACACGTTGTAAAGAGAATGTTTCAGACCTGCGGCAACGTGGTTGATCTGCTAGATTATTTCAGGTGAAAATGTTTTGTGAGAAACACAAATAGCACAGTGGTTAAAGGGGGCGCGACATTATACATTTTTGGAGTGACACACACCAATATTACTGCAGAAATGACAAGAATACATCTGAAGTCACATGTTTTGAAAAGACAATGAAGTCGAACTTCGAAGATTTCATTCAGAAATTCAGCTCCGAATGTCGATTGCAAGGAACAAAGTTCAATCTGCTGTAGTCGCTCGGCTCCCTGAAAATCAGGCATCGAGCTCAAGAAATAAAACAAGAAAATGTTCCACAGGCGATTTCCCACAACGACCGTATGAATTTGCCAAGCGCATGGTTCTAAAGAGGTACAATTTTATAACACGGGGAATTTTCGTTTGGGCCACACTGTGAGATAGACATGAAGCACTGGTTTCGACCAGCGTAAAAGTTTTTCCCCTACGTCTAGCGAACATCTTTCACGCTGGTCGAAATTAGTGGCTCAAGTCTAATTCACAGTGTGGCCCAAACAGAAATTTCCAGTGTTATAAAATTATACCTGTTTAGAACCATGTGCTTCGCCCTAAACATTTTCTTGTTTCATTTTTTGAGCTCGATGCCTGTTTTTCAGGGAGCCGAGCGACTACAGCAAATTGAACTTTCTTCCTGGCAGTCGACATTCGGAGCTGAATTTCTGAATGAAATCTTCGAAGTTCGACTTCATTGTCTTTTCAAAACGTGTGACTTCAGATGTCTTCTTGTCATTTCTGCAGTAATATTGGTGTGTGTCATTGCAAAAATGTATAATGTCGGGCCCCCTTTAAGAGTGACTGAACCTGAAAATCAGGATTGATTTGATGAATTCTTACATGGTCATTGTGCGACCAATACATACCAGGGTTTTTTTTCAAAATTCACTAGGTGCAACTTAGGTGCAACCCCCCAATTTTTAGGTGCAAGCTGGCCAAAGTAAGTGCAACCCCTATTTTGGACAAAAAACGCCAATTTTAGGCTTTTTTGCCAGGTTGTGTGTTCAATGCTATTTGCGTGCTTTCAGAAGTTCAATAAAGTTGTAACGCAATGAATGCCTTTTCCTTTAGCAAAAGCAAACTTTTCAGGGAAAGTTCAACATTTGTAGCACATTTTGTACTAGTTTCATTATTGAGAACCGATTGAGAAGAAAACGAAACAGTAAAATTTTCATGTCACCATATCCACATTTGGAGGTCACGTACGAATCAATTACCTTCGCTGTTCATTTACTGTGTGGGTATCTAATACTGTTGTCATGCTCTGCTCTAGTTCTAGTCAGTGTAGTTCCTGGGGGGAGGGGGTCCCCTCCTAAGGTACACTAATCGCCGCGACCAAGGCACACTAGTACACTAACCGCCGCACCAGGTACACTAACCGCCGCAATTTTTGCCTAAAATAGGCATTTTTAGCCCAAGATGGGCATTTTAGACCTAAAATGTGTATTTTTCAGGTCAATGTTGTCAAAAGTCGCCAAAATACCCTATTTATGGAGAATTTTTTCCAAAAAAGGGCAAAAATAGGTCAAATTTTTTACTCAAAGGACTTTTTCCTGAATTTTGGTCTTCCCCCTCCTTCCCCCACAGGGAGGTACACTAACCGCCGCACCGACAAAGTGGGTAGGTTCACTAACTGCCTCGCCGGACCAGGAACTACACTGATCCTAGTACAGCATGTATTTGTTTTGAATCTTATCACCAGCACACCAGGTACTAACTGTGTATGAAATCAATCAATCAGATCAATATTTTTGTCGATGTCGGTCGACCAAATGCTTCGATGGAATTTATTGGAAGGAATGAAAAGCCGCGCAGCGCATTTTTTTGTTTCTAAGCTTTCCAACCTTAAAAGATGCTGTATAAATGCTAAATTAAGCAAATAAGGGCCCAAAATTTTAGGTGCAATTCTGATTTTTTAGGGGTGGCCGTCGAAAATCCCGAAAAAAAATCCCGAAAAAAAATCCCGAAACGAAAAATCCCGAAAAAAAAATCCCGAAAAGCAAAAATCCCGAAAAAATCCCGAAAAATAAAAAGGTGTAGAAATGGACCAAATTTTTTTGTCAGAAGTTGGCATTCATGTAGCTGGTGCTCAGGCTTGCATTCAGGATTTGGCTTAGGCTGCCAGCCAGGAAGACCTGTTCATACGAAGGAAACATCAATAAAAACACACATGCTCAGGGTTTCTTTCAGGCTTAGGCTTAGGCTTAGGCTGCCAGCCAGGAAGACCTGTCCACGTAAAGGAACTATCCACAAAAATACAACGTGCAGGCCTTCGTTCAGGGTTAGGCTTAGGCTGCCAGCCAGGAAGACATGACCGAACGAGAATTTCAATATCTTGAGCCCCAACTGATCCATTGCCCAAATTATGGACTCCAACTACATGAATACCCCTTTCTGCACCTTAAACTTTGTATTTTTCCTCAATTTCATTTTTCGGGATTTTTGCTTTTCGGGATTTTTTTTTCGGGATTTTTATTTTTCGGGATTTTTCTTTCGGGATTTTTTTTTCGGGATTTTTTTTCGGGATTTTCGACCCCACCCTTTTTAGGTGCAAATTGCACCTAAAAAGTGTCTAAAAAAACTATGATACATACAATTGTGAATCCACTTTCCACAATAATTTTGTATCCAGTTAAAGTTTTTGTAGCTGGATACAATGGAGTTGAAAATATTTCGATGGCACGATTTTCTTTCGCTTAGGCAACCACGAAAACGCTTGTTTGACAAAATTATTTTCCAATAAATTACATTTAGAGACGATAAACATTATCTAAAAAAACGTTTGTATTGTATTATTAAAACACTACTGTACCACTCACAATTGTAACTGCGTGAAGTAACTACCTGGGTACAAATCGTAGTGTTTTTTGTAAGAACTTACAATTTGTATGAAACAGAAAGTGCTCCCGGATGTAAACCACTGTAAACTTTAAACTGGGGAGTTGTGAAAGCACACCAACCATCACAGACACGTTCGAGTAGGTGAACACTTTGTTGCCTTCCTGTAAGTAAATCACGATGGTTGTGCTTGTGCCGTGTATGTTGACTGTGATTATATGTTCAAATGCAAAACCCAAACAAAAGAAAATACAAGCAGAATACGCACTTGATCAGCGTTGACGACGGGATTGACCGGATTGGCGGGTGATATCCTCACCAAGCAATTGATCGGTTCATTGTTCGCATCACTGTGGTCCTCGCGAACGCAGTAGATCGAGTTCTGACAATCAAACTTGGTGGGAAATAACTTACTACGTATCGTACTAACATGCCTAACTCGTGCAGAACTCCACAAATGAAACATCTTACTTCACAATCACAACTTTTTCAGAAGCGTTTCTTCGAAGATTTTTTTGCTAAATGCAGAAAATATGTTCGTGAGCCAGACTTTAGTCGAAGGCGCGGTTGTTTTGATCATTTTCATTCGACATGGTCAGCGCGCAATTCCTGGCAGCAGCGCAACTTCGTGAACATCCCTGCCACGATACGACATCCGACCCTCACACGAAAGCCAAACGTCGACCTACTCTTCAGTCCAAATTCGCGGAAGTTGTACAACGCAACACCGTAATGACGAAGAAGAAGTACGACTACGGCAAAACGCTGAAAGCGATCCACACCGACTTCGTCTCCCAGGACAAGGCGGCACTCAGCGTCAATCGGGTCCTGGGCACCAAACCACCCGACATCAACCCAGAAGAAGAGTCGCTGGATCGGCGTACAAGATGCACCCTGGCGCAATTACGCAGTGGGCACTGCCGCATGCTGAACTCATATCGCAATCGCATCGACCCAAACATACAAAACGTGTGCCCTCGATGCTGCACCGAGCCTGACACGGTCGAACATCTGTTTCGTTGCAAAAGCCGACCCGTATCCACGAGCCCAATCGATCTGTGGCGTAACCCGATCAAATGCGCAGAAGATCTGTCGGACATCTTCAGTCAACAATGAGACCACGACAACCGAACGTTGGCAAATAATCAATCAATCATTTTGCTAATGTCAAAAACACTGGGTACCTCTCCTTATACACTATGGTCCTTTTTCGTTTTTTTCGGAAATTTTACCAAAGATATAAAAAAACCTGTGTTTTCCGGGAGTATAACACAAAGCACACTCACATGTCCAAACGCGGGATCAGCATAACGGTAGTGCGTCAACTGAGGGTCGGTCAACGGTTCAGGCAGTTGGTTGCTCTGTGTCTGACGATAGACCCCATTTGGAGTGACAAAGTACACGGTGCCCGCTTGCACGCAGAACACACCGCCGCCGTACTCGTGCACTGAAATACAATTGACGGGACTTGCTTGCTCCGCTACAACTGACACTCTGGAATGCAATTGAAAGCTTACCAACAATAAGCTTTGCTTTTGATCCGTTTTGGAAAAGCGTTTTTATAGGTTAAAATCGGCACAAATCGTGCGCAGTGAGCAAACTTTGTCACCTTTGGTCGATTTTTGCCGAATTTTAGCCATTTTTGACCAAAAAGGGACCTTTGGGGGTGAAAATGTGGTGAAAACAGGGGAGATACTGTACCAAACGCGAGGCGACATACTGTACCAGCGAGGGAGAGATACTGTACCTTTTGGGGAGCCCACCGACCCCCCCCCCCCGCGCAGCTGAATGCTCTGTGAGCCGTTGACGCTAAAGAAGTACAATTTTATAACGCAGGGATCTGTTATTGCCGTTCTTTATTTTTCGTGGAAAAAAAACGGTTTTTTTCCGAAAAAAACCGTTTTTTTCCAAATACTTTTCCAGTACTTAAGAACGTAATTTCGAAAAATATAACAATTTCAGTGCAAAATTTGTTCGAAGTGACGAGAGTGCTCTTGAAGAGTGTTGAAGTCAGTCGAAAACACTTGGTTTACACGCTTTTTGGCCCATTTTGGGCCGGTTAATTTTTGTGCTCGAGCCAATTTTTCACTGAAATCGAAAAACTCATCAGTTTTGCATTACAATTTTTTGGAAAAATTGGAATAAAGTACCGATATTTTTCCGATCAAAAACCGAAAAGGTACCCACGGAAAAATAAATGGAAAAGTATTCGGGTCTCGGAAAAAAAACGGTTTTTTTTCGGTTTTTTTTTCGGAAAAAAAACCGGTTTTTTTTTCCGCCTGCCAGTATAATTGGGGTTCGGGTCACAGTTAGCGTTTCACCACCAATTTTGACCAGTGTTACCATCTTTTACACCGGTCAAAATTAGTGGTGCAACTCTATCTCAAACTGTGACCCAAACAACAATTTCCTGCGTTGTAAAATTGTACCTCTTTAAAGGGGAAATTGCACATTCCTAATCGCCTTTCAAACTCTACAAGTGTTTAGACAGTCGTGTGGGCATCATGAAAGTCAAATCACTTGGTACAAACTCTCAAACATGTACCCAGGAGAAGCAGTTTAAAGGGAACAATCGGGAAGAAAATTCGGCGCGGACCGAATTTCCACCTGCGCATTCAGGCAAATTGCCTGATCAAAAAGCTGTCAAGGCGACAGAATGTTTCGCACGATTCTTGAAACACACTAACTATAGAATTTCGCTTTTCTTTATATTTCGAATTTCGACGAATTGTTCCAGCGTGACAAGCAGAGCATGAAACATTTAGCAGACACGCTGGAACAATTCGTCGAATTTCGAAATATAAAGAAAAGCGAAATTCTATAGTTAGTGAGTTTCAAGAATCGTGCGAAACATTCTGTCGCCTTGACAGCTTTTTGATCAGGCAATTTGCCTGAATGCGCAGGTAGAAATTCGACCGGTCCGCGCCGAATTTTGTTCCCAGTGGCTTGTCTTAAACGGAATCTACTGGGTACATGTTTGAGAGTTTGTACCAAATTATTTGATTTTTGTGATGCCCACATTGCTGTCTAAACATTTGTAAAACTTGAAAGGCGATTAGGAATGCGCAATTTCCCCTTTAAAGCGCCAACGGCTCACAGAGCACTCAGCTGCCAGCCTGGGAAGTGGGAAGCAGCTTGAAACATTGCACTAAACAGAGATCGCTCCATGTCAAAGTCGAGAAACGATGGAATGGCTCAGCCTGTGTGCATACTGTAAATTTCGCGGCTGTCTCGTCAGCGGCTGGATTGGATTGCCTTTACCCCTGGCTGGACATCCGAACACCGGATACCCCTCAATCTGACATGCACGGCCTTGACGGACGACACCATTGAACGAACCTTCATTGACAGCACTGAACGGATAGGGTGTCCATTCCATGATTGTTCGTTCGGTCGCCGGCAAGTCGGTGTTCACCGAATTGACCACGAAACGCGCGTCGCTCTTCTGTTCCAACCAGTAGACCATTCCTGTGTCAATGAGACCAGTTACTGCATTCCGCTGCGCATCGCAACAAGACACAAACAAACAAGGCAATGGCCCCAAGAAGTACAAAGGCCACTTGGTCATTGCTGGTCTCCTACCATGCCACCTGCTCCCTAAAATAATGTATCTGCAACGAACAACATCTGACTCTGCGATTCCCTTTTCAGGTCCAAAGGCCCACCTTTTCCAAAATCAGTGTAATCGAGCTGCAATTCAGCAATTTTGATGCAGTTGCCGGCGCCAACGACAAATTCTGATGTTATTGGAGATGGCCACGACCCATATGGCGCTTCCAGAATATCTGGCTTCGAGGCCATTTCAAAAGTTTTTGTTATTTGATATTATGTCACTTGAGTTGGTCTTTGATTATATATCGACTCGATCCTTACTTGGACAACCGAGTCAAACGGCTTTTCCTGCAAGCAAGTGAAAACATAAGAGTTTCATCGAGAACTTGAAAATTGAGAAACTGTCCACACTGAAAAGCTGTGGATTTCCACCACTTTTGTTACAGCGTGTTCGCGCGCGCCTACCAAACCAATCGCAGGCATCAAGTTCGAGTCGCTTCCTCCGGGCTCACTGAGGTTTCCTCTGGTGTGGCCCAGGGCAGTGTCATCTGCCCGGTTTTGGCGACTTTTGACAACATTGACCTAAAAATCGCACATTTTGTGCCTAAAAATGCCCATTTTAGGCCTAAAAATGCCTATCTTAGGCAAAAATTGGGGAAATTAGTGTACCCGGAGGGGAAATTAGTGTACTAGTGTACCTTGGTCGGGGAAATTAGTGTACCTTACCCTCCCACCCCCTAGGCATGGGCCTGGGCGCAGTACCACTTTTGACACTCAATACCAATACCCAATACCAATACCGGCCCTGTACCAATACCCAATACCAATACCAAATTGGTGACTCAATACAAATACCGGGTGAGACCCGTATTGGTATTGGGTATTGTGCCCACCCACACTTCCCCTACACTTGGGAACTACACTGCTTTGCCCCCCCCCCAAGTACTACCCTGACTGTACCAGCCGCCGGGCGGCGACCTACCTACTGTACCAGGATGGAGCGTCAAAGAACCTACCTACTGTACCTTGGGGGAGACCCCCCAACCCCCCCTGCTACATCATTGCCCCAAATAGGCAAAAAATCGCGCGCTACGCACGGATTCAGAACATCTAAGTACATTTTCATTAATATTCGCACATTATTACCTACTTAGTACACTATACTATGCCATACCTTGATTTTTTGGCGACCCCCATCTATCTATCGTCAACAAGTTTGGGTCGACCCCCCAGATTTCGGACTTGGGTCATCTATCTATCGTCAACACATTTCGGGTCCCACCCAATCTATCTATCGTCAACACCCTGACCAAGTACTACACTGCTTCGGGCCGAGGTGCCCGGCCCGAACTAAAAGCCCAAAATCGCAGCCCGGACTGGCCCGAGCTCGGGCTGGCCCGATTTCGACCTCTGGAATGTCTGTTTTTTTCAATATTATTCTGATTCCGATTCAAGTTTTGAAGACACCGATTATCGAAACTATCCAAATCACTGAGGTGGCTGCTGGCTGGCTCGCCTCGAATCGACCCCACAGGGTATCTCAAGTCAGTAGATTTATGCGTTTCAAACAGAGGTGTCGTCAATTGGTCCGGGCCGGGCCGAGGTTTTCCATAGTCGGGCGCGGGCCGAGCCGGGCTACTCAGCCCGACATTACCCAAGATATTGAAAAACCGTGGTTTTTCATAAAAAAAACCGCGGTTTTTCGCAAGGAGTGGCACTGGATTTAATGTCACTCAAATTTTTTTAAGTTTGGAGCAGTGTAGTTCCAAAGGGGGTGTAGTGTCAAACGTCGTCAAAAATCGCCAAAATACCTTTTTTATTGAGATTTTTTCCTAAAAGGGGCAAAAATGAGCCAAATTTTCGACCTCAAAAAATGACTTTTCTCCAAGTTTGGTCCTCCCCCACCCTTCCGGGTCCCTCCCCCCTTCCCCCCCAGGTGGGTACGTCTGATCCCCCTCCGAAAAAAAGAGGGGTACCGCCTGTTCCCCCTCCGGACCAGGAACTACACTGCCCAATACCAAATCAATACTACTGAAGTGCCTGGTATTGGGTTTGGTATTGGGTTGGTATTGGTATTGAGTATTGGGTATTGGGTTGGTATTGGTATTAGGTATTGGGTATTATTGGTCTTAGTATTGGTTTGGTATTGGGTTTTTGGTCTGGTATTGGGTTTGGTATTGGGTTTGGTACAGTGTAGTGGCAGGCAGATGGTTGCAAGGTACCCTTGGGGGGAATGGATCCAGATGGTTGCAAGGTACCCCCCTACCCAGCCTCCAGAAGGTTGCAAGGTACCCCTGGGGTCCGAAAAAAGGGTGTTTTTTGCATGCTTTTTTCTGCAAAATTGGCCGAAAAAATGGTACTTTTTTGCATTTTGGCCGAAAATTTGCCCAAAATAGCTATTATATGGAGGTTTGCGCGCGGAGCGCGCGATTTTTGGGGTTTTGAGGTCGAAAAACACCCATTTTTGCCTATAAAAACCATAAATTTATGGTTGCAAGGTACCCTCCGGGGTGGTTGCAAGGTACCTACCCTTCCCCCCATCCCCCCAAAGGGTGGTTGTGGTTGCAAGGTACCTACTCCTTAGCAGTGTAGTTCCTGGGGGGGAGGGGGGTCCCCCCCTAAGGTACACTAACCGCCGCGACCAAGGTACACCAGTACACTAACCGCCGCGCCAGGTACACTAACCGCCTCAATTTTTGCCTAAAATTGGCATTTTTAGGCCTAAAATGGGCATTTTTAGGCCTAAATCGAGTGATTTTTAGGTCAATGATGTCAAAAGTCGCCAATATACCCTTTTTCTGAAGAATTTTTTCCAAAAAGGGGCAAAAATCGGTCAAATTTTCTACCCCAAAAAGTGACTTTTTCCTGGATTTGGGTCTTCCCCCCCTTCCCCCCCAGGGAGGTACACTAACCGCCGCACGGAAAAAAGGGGTAGGTACACTAACCGCCGCGCCGGACCAGGAACTACACTGCTCCTTAGGGGGGGAATCCCCCCCATCCCCCGCCCAGCCACCACACTGGTTTGGTATTGGGTTTTGAGTCAGGTATTGGGTTTGGTATTGGTTTGGTATTGGGTTTTTCTGGATTGGTATTGGTATTGGGTATTGGGTATTGTGCCCACCCATACTACAAACAGGCGAAAAATCGCGCGCTACGCGCGAAATTAGCGTTTTAGAGTGCATTTTCTTCAAAATTTCGACCTAAAAAATTTTCTTCCCCCCCCCTAGCTCGGCCGGTACAGTAGGTAGGTTGCCGCCCCACATTTTCGGTGGTACAGTAGGTTGCCGCCCCGCCTGAGGAGCTACACCACTTGGGGTGAAAGTGAAAAATATCGATTTTGAGCCGTTTTGAGTCAAAAATGTCCATTGTGGGGTCGATTGTTGTTGACGATAGATAGATTGTTCCCAGAATTTGTTGACGATAGATAGATTTGCCCATAAGTGTTGACGATAGATAGATGAAATCAAAAAGTGTTGACGACAGCTAGATGAACTTAGGGGGACCCCGACCCCCCTACCCCCAAGTACTACCCTGGCCCGGAAGCTTCTCTGAAGTTACTTGTTTCACTGAAAGAATAATAATTTTTGCCAGGTATACTAAAATTTCTTGCGGATTCGCCAAGTAAGTAAAGGTTGTCAGATCTTTTCATTGAAAAATCAATCGCCCTCATTTTTTCACCGAAAAATAGGTTCAGAAAAAATCGCAAAAATTATGACAAAAATCGGGCAAAAAAACTGACCCAAAAAAATCGGGCCGGCCGGGCCGAGTTTTGGCCACCTCGGGCCAGGCCGGAGATTTAGGGGATCGGGCCGTGGTGCGTGCGTGGCCGGCCAAACCCGGCCCGATTGCGACGTCTGACTAGGCATGGGGACAATAATACCCAATACCCAATATCAGTGTAGTGGCAGGCAAATGGTTGCAAGGTACCCTTGGGGGGGGGGATGGATCCAGATGGTTGCAAGGTACCCCCCTACCCAGCCTCCAGAAGGTTGCAAGGTACCCCTGGGGTCCGAAAAAGGGTGTTTTTTGCATGCTTTTTTCAGCAAAATTGGCCGAAAAAATGGTACTTTTTTGCATTTTGGCCGAAAATTTGCCCAAAATAGCTATTATATGGAGGTTTGCGCGCGGAGCGCGCGATTTTTGGGGTTTTGAGGTCGAAAAACACCCATTTTTGCCTATAAAAACCATAAATTTATGGTTGCAAGGTACCCTCCGGGGTGGTTGCAAGGTACCTACCCTTCCCCCCATCCCCCCCCCAAGGGGTGGTTGCAAGGTACCTACTCCTTAGGGGGGAATCCCCCCCATCCCCCCCCAGCCACTACACTGCCCAATATCACCCAATACCCAATACCTGGTATTGGGTGCCGGTATTGGGTATTGGGTGTGGGCCTGGTATTGGGTATTGGATTGGGTCTTTTCTAGGTACCGTAAAAACCTAAATACAGCCCCCCCCGTACCGTATTGTCGGAAATAGAACCCCCCCATTAATTGAACCCCCCCTAAATGGCTCGAAATCAAAAATAGAACCCCCCCATTAATTGACCCCCCCATTAATAGAACCCCACCCCCAACCTTCACCGTACCACAGATTAGTGGTATGGTAGGGCTGTGTTGTTGTGTCAAACGTTGTTTAAGCTTGCGTACACAACAGAATACAGCTTTTTAAGCATAATCGACGCTGTTAAAGGTAGAAAATACCGAAAACAAGCCATTTTATGGGCATTATTAACAATGATTTTTTTCGTCGGGGGGCCAAATGAAAAATATAACCCCCCCAATAATTGACCCCCCCCCATAAATTGAACCCCCCCAAAATGACCCCAGTGAAAAAATAGACCCCCCGGGTTCTATTTCCGACAATACGGTAATACAGCCCCCCAAAAAGGGGTCAGTGAATTAATAGAGCCCCCCCCGGAATAGAGCCCCCCTAAGTAACATCCCCGATACTGTAGTGTATTAAGGCTTGATAGTGGTGTACAGGTGCATTTATGCACGTTTGTTGTTCGTTCAGAGCACATAATACGCCTCCTATTGACGAATAGACACGAATAAATGCGATTACAAGCGAAAAAACATCCTTTCAAACCCCTTTTTAGGGGTTTTTGGAGGGTATTTCTGGGAACAATTTTTCAGGTTCGGGTCAGTGAATTAATAGAGGCCCCCCCGGAATAGAGCCCCCCCCTCGTAATAGAGCCCCCCCCCCCAAAATGGGGTCAGTGAATTAATAGAGCCCCCCTTCTATTTAGGTTTTTACGGTATTGGGTGCCACCCAATACCCGTTTTGTCCTATTTTTCTCCTCCAGAGCCCTGAAATGGTGAAAAATTTTCAATTTTTTAGCCTTTGAAATCGCTTTTTTTAGCTGCAATGTTAAGAAGAGTGAGAAATTCAGTCATATTTTACTTAGTATTCGATTAAAAACCCAAAACAGGCCCATTTTTTTAAAAAAGTTTGGAATTTTTGGGTATTGGGTCGGTATTGGGTTATGTATTGGGTATTGGGTCTCAACCTGAGTATTGGGTATTGGGTATTGGGTTGGGTCCCATTTGAGGTATTGGGTATTGGGTATTGGGGGTGGGCCCTGGTATTGGGTATTGGCTTGGGTCAAAAAATCGGTATTGCCCCCATGCCTAAGGTCTGACTCTGACATTCTGCGACGTCTGACATTCTCTTTCTTTTTATTTTTCCGTTCTCGTTTATCTAGTTTTCCCACCGCCGGCGCATGCCTTGCAAAGTCCAGAGAAATTGCCTAACCTACTGTATATGTACAGTATGTATATAATGGTTGCACGCCTATAATACGTCAAGGCCAAGGCAATTTCATATTATTGAGTCTTGCTTGACCACCATTTCAGCTTAATACATACATTGGTTGGAGACATGTTTGCCCATCACAAGTCACTGCCATCCCATCTGCAAGCAAGCGCACACGATGATCACTTCAACTATTTGATTTTACCATAAACGCGTTCAGGCAAACTGCCTGTCATCTCATCGTAGTGAATGTAATACAGTGTGTAGATTCAGGAATGAAAAAAAGAGTGTGCCGTGGCTGTCGGGTACAGTCATGACATGCAAAGTTGATGCCACGAAAACAGAGAAAGTCATATTGCTGGCCATATCACGTAATCGGAAGGATGTAACTAGCCATAAAGCCATCGTTAGTGCCAAGAGGATAAATGGAAGATCATGTGTCAATAGGATTCGTTTTTAAGCCGAAAACGGTTTGGAATTTAACGGTTTCGATCGTGATAACGACGACCGCTATCGCAATCGTCTTTGGTCGGAGTAACGATTCCGTTGGGGCTGCTCATATAATGGTTAATGTTTGTCCCTAAGTTTTTTTGGGAAGATACGCAGACAGGTCTTCCCTCTCTACAGAGAACCTCCATTTCATAAATCTCTCAAAACAGTGAAAGACTTGGCCTGTCCCGAATTTTCACGTGTTATAAGGCCTCTACAGAGCTCAGGAGTTTATGCGAAAAAAGGCGGAAAATCGGCCTTTTGTCAAAAACTTTCTACCCAAATAAAGCCCTCGGGGCTGTATTCGGAAACGTGTTTGTAGGAAAGGTTTTGACATTTCTTGAACCGATTGCTAACATCACTGATTGTTTTATATCGATATAATACCCACAATGCAGCAAGCTTGTGTTTATGAACCGTTGCAACCCCGAAGTATCATGAGATCATGCGTGACTAAGAGTGATAAACCAAGATGCATTTTATGTATCTATGCTTGCGTAAAATTCAGGCTCCGTCCACGTTATCGGAGTTTTCCACGTAAAGCCCGGAGGTTCCTAGTGGAAATTGCTGGAAAATGGGCCCTTTGACGACAAAGAATTAAGCCAATCAGAGCCCCCGAAAAATTCAGTCCTCATGGGTTGGGCTGTGGTTTTTATGACCTTTTTACTTTGATGTTTCAGGACAGCGTCCTGTCTTTCTTTGCCCTTATTTCAACGAGGTTATTGCCGTCTTCCTCCAAACATTATGAACCAACCTAAAAATAACCTACCTAAAAATACGGCATTTTGTAAGTCGCTAATGGACGCGCTTTGGCAAGCTTGATGTTTTAAACTGGTATCTAGAAAAAGGAAATCTAAATAGACGCCCCCGGGGGCTTTAAATGAAAATTCCACTTACAGCCCCGAAGGCTTTTGTAGGGGGCTAAAAGTGGAAAACTCCTGTACCGCAAGAATGGACAAACTCGAAGATGTGAGTAAAAGCCAATGCCTTTCGACTCCGGAAGAATAGAATCAAATTCCACAAAAGAAATACCGTACATACAATATGATAACGATATACAATAACTCAGATTTGGACGTTTACACTAATTACGCCTCATTGACTTTCGGGTGTCATTCCCTTCACTCTGTACCACAACCGGACGGTACAGGCGCCGACGAGGAAATAACACGCCTGTACAATTGTGACCAATGATGCTCCAAGCCACAATCCTGATGATAAAGAGGCAACACCATTGCCGTGCATTATAATAGAAGCACACAAAATTATACTCACCCAAAGTGCCGCCAAAATTCGACACCAGCTGCAACAATGGCATTTTCTCTGTCACCTCCAGGTGATAGGTTTCGAAATTGCCGTAGAACAACTCCACTATCACCATATCTTTAATAAAATTCTCGGTGATCGGATCAGATGGCCTCCCTGTCAGATTTGCTTGCTGTCGTTCAAACTCCTGCAAAAGTTGGACGTGGTTCACGATCACCGATGCATCGACATTTTTGGCGATTATTGTCATGTATGCCCAGCCCAGTTTATCACATGAACCCAGTTCAAGTGATATGTTTGTGCATAAGAAGTTCTAAAACGACGTCAGAAAGCTTGAAATACTCACCAAAACGAGTGGCAGCAGTGCCGGTCTCGGATATTGCTCCGTTTTCACAGTAGTCAATAGCCGAGGCAGTTTGCTACAGCTGGAGTCACATCTCAGTTTGGACACCATTTCGGCACTAATCGACAGGTGCTCAAGTTTGTGGGGCTCGAAAATCGCTCTGAAATTGTTGTAAGTTGTTCGTGATCCAAAACTGAACCATCAAATAATTAAGAAAAAGTTCAAAGTTCATATCCACAGTTTTAAACTTTGTATATACGAACTCTAGCGGTGCCAAGATTTTGGTGAGAAACGTATCCGACCCGACCAGCCGTGTGCCGTTGCAGTACTTGTCGCGATATGCGGGCTTCACTTCTGACAGCCAAACACAATTCATATTTTCGAACATCAACATTTGAAAACGGTCGAATACGCAGTTCAACTGGTCGTAACTAGCTGAAGAGCGAAAATCCATCGTACAGCCCGACCAATTGCTCACGAGACGACTTTTCTCAGGTTGGTTGGCTCGAATTCTGCTGCTCCTCCGCAGGACAATGCTATAGAAACTGTACGCTTCGCTCTTGCAAAACATACAACTCTTGCAATGTTTCGAAGACAAAGAAAGAGGAATTGTAGAGTTGCGACCCCCCGGGGTCCTACTTTTACTGTATTTGGACGGTGGAGAGTCGAGACCCTTAACCACACCGAAAGCAGGCAAGTCGGAAGTCGCGCGATTGCTCGCGACGAAGACCGAAGCGCCTCAGAATCGGGGGCACAGTTGGAACTCGGCTTGATCTCTTGTTGGACGGAATTGCATTTAATAAAGAAACTGTCTTGATTACCTATTGCTTATGCGATGCGCATGGTTGGGTTTGGTTTTAAGAGAGAAAAGTGGAAATGGAATGAAGTGAAAATTATATTTATTAAAAGGACAATTTCTTATTTAGAAAAGGCAGATGGGCGCAGAGAGTGAGAGAATAAAATAAAACGATCGCAACTAAGCGAGCGCTGCTTCCCTGCCTCTTGCGTCCTACGTCGCGGCTGAAGGGTTTGACGAAAAGTCAGCCAACGACGTAAAAGTCGGACACAATATTTTTGGAAGCAGTAATGAGAACTGAGGAAGCAGTGCTCGGGCCGTCGTTTAAATACTCGATCGCGTTTCTTTTTCTCTTGTCGATCCATTACGGATTAATTACTATAAGATAATTGGACGGCTCTTACTGGTGATTGGTTAGAGAAAGATATTTGAATTTAGAGCAAAGAAATGAGAATGACAATGCAATTAAAGAGAATGGGTTACTGTAGACACAGGATCAAGCGCGGAAATTCAAATGGGCTAATCCCGAATCCCCACACTATCCCCCCTAGAAATCAGCCGGATGTCCCGGCAGCTCTAGGATAAAGGTGATAGAAAACTAACAAAAATTGGGACGACCTTAGTATAAAAGAAAATATTGGTCCTTAGCACAATATTAGTGAGCTAAACTATTGCCTTAAGCGCCCAAGAAAAATAATAAAAGTAATGCACACACAAATGAAATGAAATAAAAGGGTGATATTTACTTAGAGAAATAAAAGAAAATTTTGAAGATTTGCCACGTCTTCTTTACAACGGCAACGAGACATCACACATTTGTAAAGTGACAAATTTATGTGAGTCTATAACTGACACAACAACGCACAGTTTTAAAGTGAAAACTTTATGCGTGTCGATAACTTCGTATCTCGACCGCAACACACAGCTTTAAAGTGAAAACTTTATGTGCGCCTATTGGTGATACGGTGATTGGGGCTGGGGTTGACCAGGTAGAGTTGGCGGGCGGTCTCAACATCTGATAGCTACTCGATTGCACCCCTGCTTATATTGGTGGCTGTGCGTACGGGTAGTAACCAGTCGATACCTAAGTGGGTACCTAACTTGGTTGCCACGCCTGTACCGCGCCTGTCGGTTGTTGCGCCGCTTGATAGCGTCCGAACTCATGTATGAGCGCATAATCGTGCTCACCATTTTGGTTGACCATGCACGCCGACATAACCAGTCTTTGTTACTGTGCAAAGTTTACTGATTTATTCGGTGTTGTTGGGTGTACCATTGACTTAGACCTGTGACGGAACTCATGGATGTCGACTTTGCCGGACGGTGTTTTTCGCGGAACGCTCCCAACGTGACGAATAACGACTGTTGCCGATCAACTCTGGTGGAATTGATGGTAGGTCTATTCGACAACGTGGTGGCAACCTCAAACCGCGGACTGTCAAGCTGTGCGCGACGGGTACGCCGGTTCCTTCGCTACATTTGCATGTAATGCAGCATTTGCGAAAGTGTCCAGCCTTC
>JASAMV010005332.1:0-23635 GCA_030248065.1 Rhynchonema sp. JSB1_4
ATTTCCCCAATTTTTGCCTAAAATGGCCATTTTTAGGCCTAAAATGGGCATTTTTAGGCCTAAAATATGTGATTTTTAGGTCAATGTTCTCAAAAGTCGCCAAAATACCCTTTTTATGATGAATTTTTTCCAAAAAGGGGTAAAAATAGGTCAAATTTTCTACCTCAAAAAGTGACTTTTTCCTGATTTTGGGTCTTCCCCCCTTCCCCCCAGGGAGGTACACTAATTTCCCCTCCGAAAAAGTAGGGAGGTACACTAATTTCCCCGCCGGACCAGGAACTACACTGGACCCCAGGGTACCTTGCAACCTTCTGGAGGCTGGGTAGGAGGGTACCTTGCAACCATCTGGATCCATCCCCCCAAGGGTACCTTGCAACCAATGATTCAATTTTTGTGGGTTAAAATGTGCATAAATGGCGCCGAGCGCACTTTTTGCACTTTCAGTCGACTTTGGCCCGTTTTAAAGCCATTTTCCTTCGTCATAAGTGTTGACGATAAATAGATGACTTTGGGGGGACCCCCACCCCTTCCCAAGTACTACCCTGCTTTCGAACCCCTTATCAGGCCAGGGGTTTTTAGGGGTATTTCTGGGAACAAATTTTCAGATTCGATCGAGTCTGAATTAATAGAGCCCCCCAAAATGGGGTCAGTGAATTAATAGAGCCCCCTCCCCTTCTATTTAGGTTTTTACGGTACCCGAGGGGGCAGTGTAGTTCCTGGTCCGGAGGCGGTGCCCCCTTTTTGCGGAGGGGGAACAGACGTACCCACCTGGGGGGAAGGGGGGAGGACCCAAATTTGGAGAAAAGTCATTTCTTGAGGTCGAAAATTTGACCCATTTTTGCCCCTTTTCGGAAAAAAATCTCAATAAAAAGGGTATTTTGGCGATTTTTTACAACATTGACCTAAAAATCACTCATTTTATGCATAAAAATGCCTATTTTAGGCCAAAATTTGCCTATTTTAGGTAAAAATTGGGGGAGCAGACGTACCCGGAGGGGGACGGGGAACAGTGGGGCAGGCGCACCATGGAGGGGAAGCAGGCGTACCCGAGGGGGAACCCCCTCCCCCCAGGAACTGCACTGCGAGGGGGCACCCCCCCAGGAACTACACCGCCCCCAGTACTGTGGCTACTTCTGAGGCATGAGGGAGAGATACTGGACCAGAGGTGGGAATCGGGGCGGCCCGGCCCGGCCCGACGTTCGGGCCGGGCCGGGCCGAGGTTTCCGGCCCGAACGGTCGGGCCGGGCCGGGCCGGGCCGACTTTCCGGATGTCGGGCCGGGCCGGGCCGGGGTGGCCGGCCCGAAACGGCCCGACATGATCCAATTCCAATAAAAAATCGTGATTTTTTAGGCTAAATTTGCCAAAATTTCTCTCGATTCTGCAAATTAGTACCGACTTCCATGATTATCAGGTATTTTTAAACAAAAAACTGTAATTTTTGCACCAAAAAATTGCTTCAAAATATCATCAGAAAAAAACTCGGGCCGAAAAAATCGGGCCGGGCCGGGCCGGGCCGACTTTTTTCCAAGTCGGGCCGGGCCGGGCCGGGCCGACCCCCGGACCTCGTCGGGCCGGGCCGGGCCGAGGTAACCCGGCCCGATTCCCACCTCTGTACTGGACGGTTCTTGCGGCCAAAAAGAGGGGGAGATGCCGGGGTAACTTACCCAGCAAGGGGGAAACCCCATAATACAGCCCCCCAAAGCCAAAATGGGGTCATTGAATTAATAGAGCCCTCCTTGCATTAAGGTTTTTACGGTACGCAACGTGAAGCGCAAATTTTTGGAGATTTTTGCCGCAAAAACGTGGTTTTGACTTGATATTTTAGCAATTTGGGCCGGGTTGGGCCGGTTGCCGGCCCAACCCGACCCGATCCTAACCTCTGGCCCACATGTGCGCATTGGCAAGTCCCGAACACGATCGTGTCCCGAATCCATTACGCCGCACGAGCTGGGAAGATTGAAACGTAACCAGAGGTCGCAATCGGGCCGGGTTTGGCCGGCCCGGCCCGGCCCGAGCCCCCAAATCTCCGGCCCGGCCCGGCCCGGCCCGACCCGTACCCCCAAATCTCCGGCCCGGCCCGGCCCGAACCCCCAAATCTCCGGCCCGGCCCGAATTTTTGGCTCAGATTTTAACCCAATTTTTGTCAAAATTTTTGCGATTTTTGAATCAATGTTTTTGTTGAAATTTCATTGTTTTCCATGAAAAAGTCGCCAGATAGACAATACCAATGGGCAATGGTGTGGCTGGGGGGTCCCCCGCCCCCCCCCTAGGTACAGTAGGCAGATGACGCGCCATCCTGGTACAGTAGGTAGATCGCCGCCCCCCGGCTGGTACAGTAGGTTGCTATTGTTGGCTCAAAATGGTATAAAATCCATATTTTTCATTCCAAATAATCGAAAAATTTTGAGGGTTTTAGAGTACATTTTCATCTAAACTTGGACATAAAAAATTTTGTTCCCCCCTAGCTCGGCCGGTCGGTACAGTAGGTAGGTTGATTTCAGGCCTTTCTGGTGGTACAGTAGGTTGATTGCACGCCTGGGTAGCCACACGACTGGACAATACTGATCACTTACTTGCTGAATCCGTCCGAAATTTTAGTATTTTGGACAAAAAACACCCTACTTTTTCAGTAAAATAAGTCACTTCAGAAGCTTCGGGCCGGGGTGCCCGGCCCGGCCCGGCCCGACCCTCCAAATCTCCGGCCCGGCCCGGCCCGGCCCGAGCCAAAAGCCCAAAATCGCGGCCCGGCCCGGCCCGGCCCGAGGTCGGGCCGGCCCGATTGCGACCTCTGAACGTAACCTCCCTTTATTCTCTGGCATTGGTTTTGGCGGCAATTTGAATTCGGGTGGATTTTCCGTATAACTAGTCGCTCGTGAAAAAAATCGGGGCGGGTAGGGGGGTAGTGTACGTGTACCTGGGATTTTGGGGGGGGGGGGAAATCCGGTTTGGGGGAGGGGGGGGAGATTTTTCGGGGCAGGTAGGGTACAACACAAGTTTTTTTCGGGTGCCTGTTTTTATATGCTATAACGTGCATATATCGCGCGTAGCGCGCGATTTTTTGCACTTTTTAGGGTTTTCGGTCGAAATTTGGGCATTTTTGACCGAAAAATGGGCATTTTGAGGGAAAAAATCGGGGCGGGTAGGGTACCAGGGCGCGGCGGGTAGGGTACCATTGGGGGGACCCCCCACCCCCCCCCCCCCAGCCACAGCATTGACAGTACGTACGTAGGTTGACGCTCCATCCTGGTACACTAGGTAGGTCGCCGCCCGCCCGGTAAGTTGCGTTTTTTGGCTCAAAATGGTATAAATATAAAATCGGTACTTTTCACTCCAAATAGGCGATACATCGCGCGCTACGCGCGAAATTAGCGTTTTAGAGCTCATTTTCCCCAAAATTTCGACCTAAAAAATTTTGTCCCCCCCTGGCCCGGCCGGTACAGTAGGCAGGTTGCCGCCGTCCCACTTTTGGTGGTACAGTAGGTTGCCGCCCCACCTGGGTAGCTGCACCACTGGTTGAAAATACATTGTTTTCCATGAAAACGTCGTCAGATAGACAATACTGATCACTTACTTGCCGAATCCGTCAGAAATTTTAGTATTTTTGACAAAAAAAATCCCTACTTTTTCAGTAAAATAAGTCACTTCAGATGAAGCTTCGGGCCGGGGCAGTGTAGTTCCTGGGGGGGAGGGGGTCCCCCTCGGGTACGCTATCTCCCCCTCGGGTGGTACACTATCCCCCTATCTCCCCCTCCGGGTACACTATCTCCCCCAATTTTTGCCTATAATGGCCATTTTTAGGCCTAAAATGGGCATTTTTAGGCCTAAAATGTGCGATTTTCAGGTCAATGTTCTCAAAAGTCGCCAAAGTACCCTTTTTATGAAGAATTTTTTCGAAAAAGGGGCAAAAATAGGTCAAATTTTCCACCTCAAAAAGTGACTTTTTCCCGAATTTGGGTCTTCCCCCCCTTCCCCCCCTCGGGGGCAGTGTAGTTCCTGGTCTGGCGCGGCGGTTAGTGTACCTACCCCTTTTTTTCGTGCGGCGGTTAGTGTACCTCCCTGGGGGGGAAGGGGGGTGGGAAGACCCAAAATCAGGAAAAAGTCACTTTTTGAGGTGGAAAATTTGACCGATTTTTGGCCTTTTTTGGAAAAAATTCTCCATAAAAAGGGTATTTTGGCGACTTTTGACAACATTGACCTAAAAATCACCCATTTCTGGCCTAAAAATGCCCATTTTAGGCCTAAAAATGCCTATTTTGGCCAAAAATTGAGGCGGTTAGTGTACCTGGCGCGGCGGTTAGTGTACTAGTGTACCTTGGTCGCGGCCCTTAGGGGGGGACCCCCCCTCCCCCCCAGGAACTACACTGCTCGGGGGTACACTATCTCCCCCTCCGAAAAAAAACGGGGGGTCCGCTATCTCCCCCTCCGGACCAGGAACTACACTGGGCCAGGGTGCCCGGCCCGGGCCGGGCCGGCCCGAGCCAAAAGCCCAAAATCGCGGCCCGGCCCGGCCCGATTGCGACCTCTGCCCCACCCCGATTCCCCAAATCTCCGGCCTGGCCCGAGTTGGTCAAAGCTAGGCCTGGGCACAATACCACTTTTGACACCCAATACCAATACCGGCCCTGTACCAATACCCAATACCCAGTACCGAATTGGGGACCCAATACCAATACCCAATACCAATACCGGGCGAGACCCAATACCAATACCCAATACCAAATCAATACTACTGAAGTGCCTGGTATTGGGTTTGGTGGGTTGGTATTATACTGGCAGGCGGGAAAAAAACCGGTTTTTTTTCGGAAAAAAAACCGAAAAAAAACCGTTTTTTTCCGAGACCCGGATACTTTTCCATTTATTTTTCCGTGGGTACCTTTTCGATTTTTGATCGGAAAAATATCGGTACTTTATTCCAGTTTTTCCAAAAAATTGTAATGCAAAACCGATGAGTTTTTCGATTTCAGTGAAAAATTGGCTCGAGCACAAAAATTAACCGGCCTAAAATGGGCCAAAAAGAGTGTAAACCAAGTGTTTTCGACTGACTTCAACACTCTTCAAGAGCACTCTCGTCACTTCGAACAAATTTTGCACTGAAATTGTTATATTTTTCGAAATTACGTTCTTAAGTACTGGAAAAGTATTTGGAAAAAAAACGGTTTTTTTTCGGAAAAAAAACCGTTTTTTTTCACCAAAAATAAAAAACGGTTCTTTATGACAGTATAGTTGGTATTGGTATTGAGTATTGGGTTGGTATTGGTTATTGGGTATTGGTCTTAGTATTGGTTTGTTATTGGGTTTTTGGTCTGGTATTGGGTTGGTATTGGTTTGGTATTGGGTTTTGAGTCAGGTATTGGGTTTGGTATTGGTTTGGTATTGGGTTTTTCTGGGTTAGTTTTGGGTATTGGTTTTGACCCAACACCTGGGCAAACCCAATACCAATACCCAATACCAATACCAGGCCAGCTTCACTACCAATACCCAATACCCAATACCAGAATTAGACCCAATACTATACTTGCGGGCCGGAAAAAAACCTTTTTTTTCGAAAAAAAACCGTTTTTTTCCGAGGCCCGGAAAAATACGTTTTTATTTTTCCGGAAATTTTTCCAAGTGGCAACTTTTGGAAAAAAACGGTTTTTTTTTCCAAAAATTTCCGAAATATTTTCAAAGGGGACGAAAGGATGTTGTCAAAACCAATGTAAATCGGTGCTAAACAGTTCAAAATGAGCACTTTTTAATCTCCAAGTGCATTTTTAGCCTGTTTCAGGCCATTTCCCGACAAAATTTTCTCCAAAATAGGCGTTTTTGGACCATGGGTATCCTTAAGTACTGGAAAAATATTTGAAAAAAAACGGTTTTTTCCCGGAAAAAACGGTTTTTTTCCAAAAATATATTTTGCGGAAAAATACGCAAGTATACCCAATACCAATACCAAACACTGGTATTGGTATTGGGTGGCATTGGTATTGGGTATTGTGCCCACCCATAGTCAAAGCTCGAAAAAATGAGCTAGAATTTTTTTCTGTCTCTGGCCGTCTGACCACAAGTGCGAAACGAAACGAGCTGAACCGCTTTCCTAAAACGATGACATCGTCTTTCTCCGCTGATGAGGAACATGTTTGGTTCAACACGGCGCTGCGGCTCATTCAACAATCTGGATCGGTAAGAAAAACAAGCAGATCTGAAACGGGCGGGTTGGTTATTATAGGCATGGGCACAATGCGCAGCAGGTCCACGGTGGGAGGTAAGTATGATGCGGGTTGGATTCGGACCGGAGGTGTGAGAGGTATGATTTTGGTCACTAAAAAAGGCATAAAACACCGTTTTTCTGATACAACTGTGGCCAAAAATTTGGTTAAAGTGGTGCTTTTTCCAAACTTTGGCGAAAAATCGCCTTAAAATATGAGTAGGTTTGCGCGCTGAGCGTGCGATTTTTTGGGAAAATAAGGTCGAAAAACACCGGTTTTTGTCTTAAAAACGTTTAAAATTGTTTGTGAGTGAGAGGTATCATTTGGAGTTGTGGGAGGTTTGGGCTCAACTCCGTGCCCCCAACCACGTCGGGTTTTGTGGTAGGTAAGTAAGGGGGTTTATCCTTTACTTCGAAATGGTGCCCCCTTCAGGGGCCACTTTGATCAAAGGGGGCCTATGCCTCTGCGACCTCCTGGATCAGCTGGTGCGTTTGGTATTGGGCGGCATGCTTTGGCATTGGGCTGCTGTGATTCCATTTAGACTGATGTCCAAATGTCCAATAGCTTGTCCAATTTTTTAATGTTTTTCCCTCAAATTGATAGTTTGTGATCATAAATACTTTCGACTGCCAGCAGTGTGGTGGCAGGCAAATGGTTGCAAGGTATTTCTCTACCGGAAGGCGGCAAGATATCCCTAAGGCCTTTTCACGCATTTGGGCATCAATATTTGTCGACTCCCAGCTTTTTGATCGAGATCATTTTTTATCGTCAACACATTCCGAGTCCCAATGTATCTATCGTCAACACCCTGGTCAAGTACTACTCTGGGTAGCGCGGTAAAGTGCTTGTCGAATTTTACATTTTTTCCACTAATTTTTTCTATGCTTGAGCATAGCCCTATGGTTTGGGTCAAGCTCCTTTGAGTGAATCTGAAGGTGTGTGGGGGTAGTGCGCTGCGTACGCTTACGGAAAAGCCGAGATTTTGGATTTTCGAAAAAACAGCACAAACACGTGTCATTGTTACTACAGATGATTCGTGCTGCGTTCTCGACCCCTCAATCAGCGATTGAGACGAAAGCAAATGCAACGGATCTGGTGACACAGACGGACAAGGACGTCGAACGACTGCTGTTCGCTGGATTGCGGGCACAGTTTCCCGGACACAAGTGCGTTTTATTATTATTATTATTATTATTATTATTATTATTATTATTATTATTATTATTATTATTATTATTATTATTATTATTATTATTATTATTATTATTGACATGAAACAAACAAAACAAATTGTCAACGTCAAGTCTTTCTTACGCCATTCATGAGAGATAATAGGGCCCCTGAGCAACAAACAACTACTGTACGCGCCGATGTCGAAGGCTCTTGAAGACAAGTTTAGTACACAAGCGTTAAAACAAAATACAGTGGACGCTCTTTTATTCTCTGACCCGAAGTGTGCGAGAGTGCCGCAATGTATTAAGTCCGGTGTAAAAAGTTGAAAAAAAACTAAATTTCTGAAAAATAAGTTTTCATATTCTAACTAGATATTCGGGAACATCGTCGTGACATTTGTGCCCCCTGCCCATCAGTCGAGCAACGCAAGTGCCACGTACAGCTCATTATTTAAAAAAATAAAAACGTTTGGAGCACAAAATGTGTATGGTTTGCCAGTGATAAGAGAGATAATTATTGGGGGCTGGCAAATGCATTATTTTACACGCAGGCACTTGCAAAAAAGTTCAAATGAAGTTGAGAAAGTATCCGGGGGCCTTGCACACTGAGTCGAGCGTCGAAAAAAGTTTGCTGAAAGCGTCTCGTCTGCGCCGGGCTTCTCAAGGTAAAGCTTTTGACCACACTCTCTCACAGATTTATCGGCGAGGAATCAGCGGCCGAAAATGATTCTGCCATGTTGACCTGGTCAAACGACCCAACCTGGATAATCGACCCGATTGACGGAACGACCAATTTCGTGCACAGGTACGATCATGTAGTTGGGGTTGGTTCAGGGAAGAAGTACTCCCAGCCAGGTAGCTAGCTCGAGCTGCAAAATGCCATAGCCGCCAAACCAGTGTGGTGGCTGAGGGGTTACCTACCAGCGTTGGTTACCCACTTTGCAACCACCCCTTTGGGACCACCAATTTACGGCTGTTATGGGAAAATGTTTTTTTCGACCTTAAAGGTGCTGGTTAATAACCCTTCGACCGCGCTTGATCTTGGGGGGTAGTATATTTTAACAAAGTTTGGACATCGCAACATGCGCAAGGCAGCCATTCCACAGCGCACACACAACGACAACGACAACACACTATAGGGAGAAAAAAAAAAAAAAAAAAAAAACAACAAAAAAAAAAAAAAACAAAAAAAAAACACACAAAAACACACAGCGACAACACAGCAATGTTTCAGCTGGCAAGCTTTGTTGTGTGTGTGTGCTGTGGAATGGCTGCCTTGCGCATGTTGTGGTGAACATTGTGTGAGCTGTGTAGGGTTTTGAAAACTGCGGAGCACAAACAAAAAACTTGATAATTACAGGATTTTTATTTGTAATTGACAAATTATTTCATTCACCACAGATGCTTAAAATTATAGGAGTAGAAAATCCTAACAAAAAATGGCCAGGTTTCTGAAACCTTTTATTTTTTTTATTCAACAATGCGGACGTTTCAATAGCTATTGTGCATTGCGGTTTTCGGCACATTGTTGGAGGTTGCTGTCACTCTAGTGTCAAACTTTGAAACAGCCTATTCGTGTCACAGCAGCGTTTCAAATTTTTTCCGTTTTTTTTCACCAGGGGCAAACTTTAACGTGGCCGTGAAACATCAGGAAGCACCCAATCGGCTGGCCAGATTAGGGTCGAGTAACACGATGTCCAAACTTTGTTTATATATGCTACCCCCAAGATCAAGCGCGGTCGAAGGGTTGTTAACCAGCAGCTTTAAGGTAACAAAAATCGCACGCTCCGAGCGCAGACCTCCTAGTAATCGCTACTTTAACAAATTTTCGGCCAAAATGCAACAAATTACCACTTCTTAGCCAGTTTTGCAGTGTAATGCATGCAAAAACGCCGTTTTTTCGACCTCCTCAGGGATATCTTGCAACCTTCTGCAGACTGTGTAGGGGGAACCTGGCAACCATCTGGATCCACCCAAGCCGCCTGATAGCTAGCTCGACCTACTCAAAATTGGCAAAAAAACGTGTTTCAGGGATATTATTGGCAATCATTCTGGCCATGCCCCTTCCCAAAATCCAACATTTTCCAAGCAGCTAGCTCGAGGTAGCTTGGCCTTGACCAAATCGAACCATTACTTGTTAGATGATCTTTACCGTGACTAATGTTGAACAATTAAAATTTGAAATTCATCTTCTAAAAAGCTCCAATTATCGCGTAGACTTCCGCACGTGGCCATCAGCGTTGCACTGACTGTCGGTCGACAGGTTCGTATGGGCATTATCTACAACCCCATACTTGATGTGCTCTACACGGCACGTTTCGGGCAGGGCGCATACAAGAATGGAGTGCCCATTCGAGTGGCTGACACGCAAAGTCAGTTTCTGATTGCTCTTTCTCTCTCTTCTCTCTATTTCCGTTATCCCGTGTCTGTTGAACTTGGGTGTACTTGTCCTCGCAAACGTGTTTTGAGCTCATATTGCGATCCATGCGTGAAGGGGCGGGGCAGTACCGCGCTCTGCGCTGATTAAGCGGCCCATTACAGGTTTCCTATTCGAATTCTTCCCGCTGCAGGTTTGGATAAGGCGGTAATAGCGACAGCGGTCGGTTCGGTGCGAAGACCCGAAGTCTTGGCCGCTTATGAATCGAATTTTCACAAATTCCTCGAAAAGCGCGTGCGTGGGTTAGTTGAATGTTTAATAGCAGTTCGAGTTCGTCTCGTCTCGTTTATCTACATTTAGTTGTTCTGTAACAGTCATCGCGAAGCGGTGATCACCCAAGAGAACTTTGGCTCCTTCCTATCAAGTGACCATCTGTTCGGTCCGATGGTGGTCACGACCATATGCATTTACCGAATTTTTGTTTATTTTGTGGTGCCACCAGTTTCGGCCAGTGTGCAACTTGAACCTGTCAGATATCTTGGAACGATTTTTGTGCGGTCTGGTCGAAATTGGTGGCAGAAAATCTCGAAAAATTTGCGCAATCAGGGCAAGACCGGATTGGCGATCGATCATCAGGTTTGACGCCGATCGGTCAATGGGCCGCCGCATTTCTTTTGATAAATGCCCGGGAGTTTATTAGTTTGGGGTAACTCATTCAACATCTCCAAGTCAACGTTTATCAACTTGGGGCCCGGGCGTTGAGTTTAACCGGACCCCATTTCATCCCGGGCGTTTATTGGAGACTGGGCGCTTATCAGAATAAATATGGTATTGAAAATGAAATCCAAGAAGATCGCCATTTTCTTGTCTCAGTCACCGTTCAATGGGCAGTGCCGCGTTGCACATGGCGTTTGTGGCCGAGGGCGCCTTGGACATGTTCTGCGAATACGGCATACATTGTTGGGACATCGCCGCCGGTGCTTTGTTGGTGCGCGAGGCCGGTGGTGTGGTGCTGGATCCCACTGGTTGGTCTGGTGTTTTAGAAGCCGAAAACTGCACATTCCGTTCGGGTCACGTAACGTTGTTGCGTTGAGAAAATTTCGAGATTTACCGATTAAAGTTTTCTTTGGCATTCTTGTGAATGGAACAAGCGTTTCGCTGGTCGAAATTTCCTGGTCTCAATAAATAACGATAAATTTCCAATTAACAAAGTCACGTGACCAAGGCAGGTTCGTTGTCAATCCGATCCGTTTGACACCATCCTTTGTCACCTTCGTACATATCTTATTATACCACTCTATTATTATAAAAATTGCTAAATAAAACACTGCTATACACTCCTCTTATTTACGGAAACCTATATTTTGATTCTGGTTGATGAAAGACTGTTTGGTGAGGAAATAGTGTTCGCCCGCTCACAGGAACCGACATCAATCTGACCAGACGACGTGTGCTGTGCGCGAGCACCGCTAAATTGGCAACCGAGGTGTCGGCGCTGCTTACTCATACTGACTTTGAAGATGAAGCGATTCGTAGTTAGCCTTTCATTTTGCTTGCGCATTATTTAGGAAATTGAATGACTATTTTAAAGTCAACGTTCACTTTGCATTCATTCGGAACTTGCTGTATTGTGTACTGCCCAGTTGTTGTCTGTCAGATTCGTATTTAATTCGATTCTATACGACTCGATTTTATCGATTCGTATTATGTCATTGTTTCTCATGGTGTTTGTGATTGGGAATCTCATTTTTTCTGTGATATTCGTGTTGTGGCACAACGATCACCCCTAGTTACCTCGTCGATAGATTTGTTTCTCTTGTCCGTACCCCTACTCTTCATTATTTTCCAAAGAGTTCTGTTCATTATCAATGTGTTGTTCTTATCAATTGTGTGATTGATGTGAATAGAGATTTCCCCGTCGTCACTGCTAGCATAGATAGAATAAAATATAGAACGTTCTTTGAGCGCTTTCAGCATAATTGTATACCATCTGTTTGGTTACTCCACCGGCATGCAGAAGCTCATGTTGGCTATTTATGGTTTTCTGATTTTCAACACAATTTTTAACAAAAAATCCGCCCAAAAAAGTTCAACAAAATGTCGACTCGAGGTCGTGGTGGTGCGAAAGCGCACGTCGCCGCCGTCGAACGAAGCGAACCAGCCTTTTTACGCAAACTGAAGCAACAGATGGGATACAAGGAACCGGTCACCATCGATGCAAAGGTTGGCACATTGTTGTTGTTTTGACATCTGGTTCGTTGATCATTTCTGGCTCCGGTGGCTTTTTGACGCTGCACACAACGTGGGTTGAGTTGATGTTTCTGTAGTATTATACCGTCGACTATTTGGCCCGTTACGACTTAATCCTCGATGGTCACTTTATTCATTCGGCTATGTCCTGGTGATCTTGGGACTTTGAATTGGCATGTAGTGGCGATGGGGAACAAATTTTGCGACCTTTGCGCTCATGCTGCACATATTTTCCGACAAGTACCCATACTGACCGAAAATACAACATGCACACCATACTGTGTGCCCCGCTAATCACATGAGCGTACAGTCCACCCTCTACAGAGCGTAAAATCGGGATCCACCATTTTCGGCCACAACAAACGATGTTCACCGTGATTTTGGGCGACTGTATTTTCAGCGCGAACAACTGCCAACAACCGGATCAGACAGTGACAATGATGACGATGACCCGTTGAGTGCAGGCACCAGTGGTGATGCTGGACCGTTGATTGTGCAATTGAATGAGGGTGATCTGACGGCTGAAGAAGTACGCAAAATGAGACAAGCGGAAACGCAACAGGATGAGAGTGAGTTTTATGGATGGGCCATTCTCGTTCGCAACTTTTTTCTGATAGGCTATCGATCTATGATTAAACTGGCTTGTCATTTTTGGTGAGAAAGTTGTGCCGCTGTTGCCCAGCCGGGCTGTTTTATTTGGGTGTGCACATTCAGTAGTAAGCGTGGTTCATTGCGTCCTTTCCAGCATCAGATACTGTGACTAAATGCAAACAACATGACCGGACGACCATCGTAGTTTTATCCATTTCCGCTAAAATGCGCAAGATATGATGGCAAGAACAACCAGGCAGGACCGTATCAGTTTTGAGAGCAAGCACTATACGACAACGATTGTAGACTTACTTCGACTTCGACCAAGGCATGTCTCACGGCACGGGCATGGTGACATGCATCAGGATGTGTACTATACAGATTATATAACATGCGTGTGCAATATCAACTAGCTTCTAATGTACTGTTCCTAAACAGCAGCAATTCATAAGCAAAGTAACGACGCATTCGCAAATCAAGACTATCGCTGCCAGTGCACATCCGAGCAGCGGCAGCGCAAACATCACCAGACACTGATCGATGTGTAGTTTAAATTCTCGTCTGTGTTGTCGATGGTCGTTCCAACAGGCTTTCTGCTTCTTCTCCACATACGCTTGATATCTTGATGTAGCCGTTGTGACCACGTGATCATAAGTTTTGAGAATCTCATCAATCTCATCGATCACGGCTTGTGGCGTGCGTTTACTGTACATCAAATAAACGGGAATGGCAAACAGACGTTCCGGCTCTAGTTGCACGACACGAGCGTTGCACAACTTGTGACGAAGCACCTCGTTGGCCAGGTGAAAGTCGAATACCACCTTTGTGCCGCCATCGAGTATGTCCATGTTGCCGACATTTTCCGGTTCGTACAATGGCGTTAGGTCGGCTGCCGGATTGATTTTCAGTGCTGCATCGAGGCCTTCCACATCCTCGTTGAATTCCAGTCCTGCATCTCTGACAGCAAGAAACGACGCATATTGTTCAGTTTGGCACACAATGAACGGAATACCTACCTGTATCTCCTATTCAAATCAACGATTGCTTCGATGTTCTCCTCTTGAACCCATGTCAGTAACGTGACTTGCTTCAATCGAATCAGCTCGTTCAGTTCGGACAGCGTGTTGAAGAGATGTGTTTTCTTCACTGTCATCAAACCGGCCAAAATGCCATTCGCATAGAGATCGAATGTGAACAATGTGATCAAAAGTTGTAGCAGTGGGGATAACCAATGACCAAATGTTCGATTTCGGCGGCGCCGATCTGAAGGTGGTGGGTTGTTCGCCACCAGTTTGCGGTGGCCGGTCACAGCAAGGAAGCAAACTATAGCTGCAATCCATAAGTCGATCGAGAACACTTTAAGGACGTTTGCCGCATCGACCTGGGACGTTCCATCTACTGTCAGAACACTGAATTGTTCTGTGCGCAGAGCGTTTGCGGAATATCGCACATTTTCGTACTCGTTGTCTTGCTTTGCGTACACATATGAGTCTGCAAGGAAGTAGTGGTTTGAAAATGCTGTTAAATAGCAAAAAGGTTGCAACTCACACGTGTCAATTGTGCCGTTGTTGAAAAGGCCGATTTCGAAGTGCTGAGTGGGACCTTCTTGAATGAATGTGATGCTTGACTTTGATTCAATCAAGTGAAATATCTCGAACATGAGGCCCGGATATGCACACTGCGGTGTTACGTACTTAGCTAAAGACGACGACGAACCGCACGGGAACACGTCTATTGAAAAAGGACCCAGGAAATTTATTTTTGCAGTGTAGTTCATGGTTTGATGCAATAGCCTCTTGTTTCTCCAGCAACGTTTTCTTTGTTCCTGTCCCTGGTTGGTGCGGAGCTGAATGCTGGACGAAACAAAACATCGAATGATCAAATATGCATGTGAAGTGATTGCTGTTGGCAACCATGCTGGTTTCCGAGCAACGAGCGCCCAGCTTCATGCTAAAAGGGCGTAAAGCGGTTTTTGTGTACTACATGGTCATACATATGTAGCTCATAATTGATGTGCTGAATTGTCAATGATGATGCTGTGCTCTGTTGTCCAAAACTAAAGGGAACAAACTAGATTTTGACATCGTGTTGTATCGAACACGAATCCTGCAGACTACTCAGTGCTGTGACTGAGGGGAGGGCGTCCCGTCCCCCAAAAATTCCAGGTACCGTTACCCCCTACCCTCCCCGACTTTTCTTCCAGGGTACTCTAGCCCCCACCCCCCTCTCCCCGCCAAAATACATAACAGTCGTTCATTCGGGGCCAAATAGTCGTACTCGTACACCACATATTTGCCGCTGCGCAGCATTTGACCCAGCGTTTCGTGATCGTTATAGTTATTGTACAGTTCAAGTGGTGGATTGATGCGCAGTGCCGCTTCTAGATCTTCAATATCTTGATCATCAAATGGAAGTCCTGCTTGCCTGAAGTTTAAAAAATACATTTGGTTTTGATCTTCGATCACCGCATCAGCTTCACCAACCGCGATCCTCTGTTTATGCGAGTTATTGTTTGCGTTGAAATGTCAGTTGTCCATTCAAGCAAGGTAATCTGCCTGGTTCGTATCAGATCGTTGAGCTCCCTCAAGTTGTTGAATAATTGCGTGCTTTCCATTGTCATCAACCCAGTTAGAACGCCATTTGCATAGAGGTCGAACGTGAACAAAGAAATCATGAAAGCAAATATTTGCAGCATCCAAGAGCCGATTTTTCGACTGTGGCTGCAGTTCTTCACCAGCCGATTCGCAGACAAAAACTTCTCAAAGAGTTTCGCTAGAATGTAGCATGCAACAGCCGCAATCCATGATGTAAGTCCGGTGCAAAGGCCTTGACGATGTTTGACGGGTGAACCGTCGGTGGCATGTCTGTGGCCAAAATGCTGGGTTGAAAAATGCGTAGCCATTGTGACGAGTATCTTTCAAACACGGTCTCATCGTTGTACAGGAATGGATCAGAAACAATGTCAATACTTTTGATTTAGGGCCTGTTTGTCGACGTCTTTGACTTTGTGCTTCAAGCTAAAGAAACTTACACATGTCAGTGGTTCCGTTGGTGAACACCTTTTCGTAGTCCTCAAATCTGTTTCGTTTGGCAGCCAATTTGAACGTGATGTTGCTCTTTGACTTGATCAAATGGAAAATTTAGTAAATTAGGCCTGGATATGGACACGATGGTGTGATAAAATGATTCTTCGATTTGGCCCCGCATGGGAACAAGTCCATGCCATACGACCATGGATAATCAACTTGCATTTCATAGTTGTCGGAGATCTCCATTCTGCAGCAGTCTGGTCGCCTTACGAACAATCATTGCGAAAAATACTGTAATTCAAAAGTCGCACGATACTCGTGGTCGCGGCTGTAATTAGATTGGATCCGTTACGCAGACAGCCGTTCAGGCATGCGTTTTCTAACTTGTGAACGCTGCTTAAAGGGGGCCTTTCGCATTTCAAACCCCCTTCAAACCTCGCATGTGTTTAGACAGTGGTCAAGGCGTCATAAAAGTCAAACACACCGGAGGACTAACGTTCAGCATGCGTCCGGAAGATGCGCTTCAAGAGGAGCATCCGGGCAGGGGCCGAGGCGAATACCTTCCCGTGGTGGCGCCCGAGCAACGACGCTGCCGCTGTGGCAAATGGCAGCGACGGCCGAATTCGCCGAAAACTTTCCGATTAATGGAACCATGCGCAAGCCAGAGCCCGAGTGGCACCACATTGGACTACTGGCCTGCAAGGACAATGTTTGAAGGGGCGATGGTCCTCCTGAGCGGCTGGCCACCGCGGAAAAAGATGCGCTACGGACACAAAGATGGACGATCTAACAGATTGCTTTCGGATTTTACGTCATAGTATTCCGCACCGTCCGGTATTGCACCGTTGTACATTGTTGTGGCTCTGCCTGCGTACATTTAATTTCTGATTGCATGTTGTCTGTGTCTGTCTGTCCGTGATTTCGTCCACCTTCTCACCCTTTCCTGTCCTGGTTTTATATTTATTTTTTATTCCCGTAACTTGCACACCCTGTTTTGTATTTATTTTCATGTCCGTAAACTCCACACCCGGTCTTGTAATTATGCTTCTTTCACTTAATCTTCTTATTTATGTATTATTGAGTGGGTGTCGACGCTATAAACTAACTAACATCCGGGAACAAAATCAAATGTGGACCAGCCCAATTTCTACTTGCGCTTTCAGGCAACTCGCCTGATGACAAGGGCAGTCAAGCGCAGAATGTTTCGCACGATTTTTGCCCCTGCCTCATTATAGAATTTCGCTTTTCTTTTTACTTCGAACTGCAACGAATTGTTCATGCTTGGCTGCTAAATGTTTCAAGGTCTGCTTGTCACGCTGGAACAATTCGTCGAAATACGAAATAAAAAGAAAAGCGAAATTCCATAGTTAGCGGTCTTGCAAGTTTCATGCGAAACATTCAGTCGCCTTGACACCTTGTTCATCAAGAAGTTTGCCTGAATGCGCAGGTATAAATTGGGCTGGTCCGCGGCACACTTTGTTCCCGGATGTTCCTCTTGTAGTGCATCTCTCGGTCGCATGCTGCAGATTGGGTTCTTGGTGCGTGAGAGTTTAATAACGCTCTGAACAATATTCAAATGCGTGCAAAGTTTGAAGGCGGTTTGAAGTGCGAAAGGCCCCCTTTAACCATGCTTGCTGTTTTCCAAATGCTGTATCATGGTTAAATTGTAACTCTGCGTCTAAAATATGTAGGACATCTGCGTGCTCTGGTGCACATTGTCACAGTGCCCACAGAATCACAGGTTTGGCAGTACGCATGGGTGCCCCTTGAAATGTTGTATTTTGCTGATGGGAGTACTCCGCTACATAAACGGGACTCAGCAAATGAGATCATGATGATGTGGCGCCCGTCAAATGTGACCCCGGTCTGAATGAAGTGCAGCTCAGGCTTGCTTAGACTAACACCTGAAATTTTATCAGGAAACTGAAATCACCTGAAATTTTGTCTTGGGAAACATTTTGTTTCTCAGATTAAATGGATGACGAAGGCCTTTGTTTTTATTTGCTGATGGGTAGTGTAAACATGCCTGTATAACACTTTCAAAGTACGTACCTTCTGTAGGTTGAATTGCGAAGCTCAGTTAGCTGTGTAGAATATATATGTATGCTATATTTCAGCTCAATATACCTATAGCAAGGCATGCTGTGTGAGTTCAAATTGGAATCAAATTTATTCAGCATTGCATACAACATCATCAGCTCTGTAAAGATCTGTTCCGGTTTACCAGCCTCATCTGATAGACTTTCAATGTTTGGTTTGTTCGACTCAGCAAATTTTCGCCAGCTGCGCATACGGTCGCCAACGTGCATCCTATCACTAATACAGTGAACATTAAATGACACTGTTCGAGATGCAACATGAATGGACGCACTGTTTTCTGTGGACAAACTTTGTTCACCTTTCCAACGTGCGACTCGTACCGGACCTCGGCGGTCACTACGACGTGGTTGTAGTCCGATAGTATTTGATCGATCTCGTCAATAACGTGCTGCGGAGTACGTTTGCTGTACGCAAGATGCATGTCAATGAGCAGCGGATGACGCTTTGACTGCATTGGAACGACACGTGTGTCACACATTTTGTGTCGCATTACTTCGTTCGGCAACTTGAAATCGAAGATCACGTACTTCCCGCTGCGTATCATCTCGTTTAGCTCAGGTTTGTCATAGTAATCCTCGGCAGAAATGGAAGGATTTGACAGCAATGCGGTACTCAGGTCTTCTATGTCCGGGTCGTAGAATAGGGACGGCCCAGACAATCTGAAATGACAAAATCACGGCTTTGTCGTGCATGAAATGCTGAACATAACAGAACGAGAACAGAATGAGTTTCGGACTACAACTGCTGTCAAAAGTTCGCCTGCTTACCTGTGCTTTCTATTCATTTGGATCACTGTTTTTGTATTAGTTGACCACTCAAGAACTGTGATATGCTTCGACATGATATGCTGATTGAGTTCTTGCAAATTGGTGAACAGTTGCGTCTTTTCCATTGTCATTAATTTGGTCAGTATTCCGTTGGCGTATAAATCAAATGTGAACAAAGTGACTATAAGCAATAGAAATGGTGACAACCATTTGGCAATAGTACTTGTTCGGGTACAAGCTTCTCGCAGCTTGGTTGCTGATACCAGCATTTGATAGAACTTGACGGCGATGTAGCAAAAAATAGCGGCCAGCCACAGTTCTAGACTGAACACGTTCAGGATGCTGTCTCCTATCAGTTCAGACGGTTGATCAAGAGCGAGAAAACTTTGTGCTTCTTTGCTTAATGGGATATTAGAATACCGACTTCCATCAGCGTAGATGTGCTTAGGACCTGTCCATGGAACTGAAATAAGAAGTGCCGTTGTAGCCGCACAAGTTGGTAAGATAAACGTTAGGTCGGTCAACGTGAATCTCACATGTATCTATGTTTCCACGTAGAAAATCGTTCTTCCAGTTTGTTCCCTCGTTTCGGTACTCAAATGAAATATTTGATTTCGAACTTATCAGATGAAAAATTTCGTATATCAGCCCCGGATACGGGCACAATGGTGTAATGTAATGTGATTTTGATTTCGTTCCGCAGTCGAAAATGTTTATGCTGTACGGGGCAGGAAAGGCTACCCACACAGTATAATTGACGCCCATGTTTTGCAGCGGGCTCAAGCTCTGTACGTAGAGTGCGCAGTTTGTGGATTGATAATTTGTTTTGTGGTCTTATCTCCAATTTCCAGATGGCTTCCTTTGCCCTGGCAACAGATTAAGGTTAAAAGAGGCGTGAAATTCTTTTTCTACCGCTGTGTTGCAGCTTTCCAAAGTAAAAGTAACAGGTTTGCTGGATGGTAAAAACACTGGAAGGAACGTATAACGCAAAGTGTGTTGTCACGGGTGATAAGGTGATCAAAGGACCAGTCCTCTTGTGTCATCAGCCAACAATCTTTTACGGATCCGGAAACATCATGATTTGCAGTGCACATTGCATACCTGGCAGTCTCCACCGCATTTTATGCAAGCGAAAAATACATGTGGTAATGTTAAATTACTACAGTATTCCGCTAAAACTTAACAAGAGTGATTATGAATGAGAAATTGGTAAACTGTGGTGCCATATCCACATCACTGTTTCGCCGATGGCTGCAAAACCAGCAACTGAGCAGCCTAATAATAAGAACGCAAAGACGATTCCACACTGCTCTAACCCAAGGCTAAACGAATGCTTCTCATGCAAACGGTCGTTACAGGCCTTGCGTGGACGGCTGATGTAAGATTGGTACTTCGAGCTCATCGTTGCAACCACGTGCTCGAAGTCGAACAGTATTTGATCAATTTCAGAAATGACTGTTTGTGGGACGCGCTTGCTGAACATCAGGTAGCCATAAAATGCTTGCCTATCGTCATCTATGACCATGACGCGAAGGTCGCAGTAGTCTTGGCTCGGCTCATTACTACGTTCGGGAACGAGTAGTCAAACACAACGTATTCACCGCTGTGTATCATTCGGCTTAGTTTGTCCTTGTCCTCATAGTAATTGTACAAGTTCAGCGGTGGATTCACTTCGAGTGCCACATGCAAATCTTCCAGATCTTCATTGGCTTCTAGGCCGAACGACCTGAAATTAAGCATTTGTTGCGGATGGCGTCGGACTTATTATAAAAAATCCGGTTCCCCGTCAACATAACCGTGAATTCTTGTTCGCTGCTATCATTCCTTCTATGGTAATGTCGTTGGCCCATTCCAACATAGTTATCTGTTTTGATCGAATCAGTGCGTTCAACTCCTTCAAGTTGTCGAACAACTGAACTTTTTGAGTGATCATTAATCCAGCTAATATGCCACTGGCGTACAAATCGAACGTAAAGACATTGGTCAGAATGACCAAAACCGGTGGAAACCATCGGCTTAGCCTGCGCTCGTTGAATCGCTGTTTTCGATCACGTTTCTCAGAAGTACAGTGTCGATACAACTGTACTGTGGCGTGGCTCAATATCGCTGCAATCCACAGCGGCATAGAAAACACTTTGATGATGCTTGTTGTGTCCACTTTGACGCGTCCATCAAGTGCAAGAACACTGTACCGCAACGTGTAGAGTGGTCGTGTCGCGTACCGCTGGTTCTCATGCAACGATCCTTTTGCGTAGCCAAAGGCCGCTGCAAGGTTTGTTACCTTAACTACTAAATTGAACTAAGTTAAACTACTACAGCCACATGGTATCCTTTGTTCGCTGACAAGTTTGATTCCGCACAGAAGAGATTCAAATATACGCAGCGGACTTACTGAGGTCAACGGTGCCATTATTGAACACGTTTGGATCAAACACAGCAAGCGATCCGTTGTTGATGAATTCGAACGTTATGTTTGACTTCAAGCTAATCAGTGAGAATAGCTCGAATATAAAGCCTGGATATGGACAGATCGGTGCTTTCGGTTTGTGTATCGATTGCAGACCACAATCGAAAGTGTCAACTCCATACGTTGACATTGGATGTTGCACTTTCATTGCGTAGTCCATCGTAATTTTGTTGCTTGTGTTACAGACCAACTCACACATTAAGGGCTCTGCTTTCTGCATACATATGTGCCGGAAAATGCCAAGTGGTCTTTGTCACGCTAAGTGACGTGCGCTACATTTATCCATGTGACGTGACGTTCGCAAGCAGACAAATTGAAACCATCAATGTACAAAACTTTCCAAAACACTCGTGGTCCATTTCGAACCCCTGGCGTAAAGTAAATCAATGTCAAGAGCTGACAAAAAAACAAAACATAAAAACGGGAGATTTTGCTAATTTGACTGTTGAAAATATTCATGTCTTGGGCACACGTCTGCAATACCTACGAAGATATATTTCAAGAGCGTGTTTCACGCCTTGAACACAACAGATCACATAATCACGTGTAATGAACACAATTTTCTCACTTAATACGATGAAACCAGCAATTGTGCATCCAACGACGAGAAGTCCAAAGATCAAGCTACATTGCTGCATGCTAAGCTTGAACGACGGAATCAGCTGTTCTTTGTCACTGCTGCACCCTTTTTTCGCTCCTCTGATGTAAGCCAAGTACTTGGCCTGAATTGTTCGAATCACATGATCGTATCGATATAGAATCTGGTCAATTTCGTCTATAACTGGTTGAGGTGTACGTTTACTATACATCAGATAGCCGGAGACTGCTTCTCGTCCTCGTTGCAAATACACCACGCGCATGCCGCAGTGCTTCTGCCGTGTCACTTCGTTTCCGAACGAGTAGTCAAGATGGACGTACTCGCCGCTGCGTAGCATTTGATCGAATCTCTCCACATCATAAATGTAGTCCTTTACATTCAGTGGAGGATGCTGTTCCAGAATTGCGCTCAGTTCTTCAACATTTTTGTCATGTTCATAGCCTGCTCTTCTGGAACAAATGCATTTTTAAACTTTTTTTAATTGTGCTAGCCAAAATCTGCACCAAGAATTTTCAAGCTAAACTGTGAAAACCATTGTCATACCTCAACTCTCGGTTCATGTTGATCATTCCATTGGTCATTTCATATTCGTAGTCAAGCAAAGTGACCTGTTTTGATCGAACGAGTTCGTTCAATTCTTTCAAGTTGTTGAATGTTTGATGTTTCTCTCTAATCATAAGACCGGCCAATATGCCGTTCGCGTACAGTTCAAATGTGAACAAGCTGGTCAGAAGCAAGAGCAGTGGTAGCAACCACTCGCTGATTGTTTTGCCGCCGCTTAACGACCGACATGAGCACAGTGAAATCAATTTCTGGTACAACTTGACAGTGACATAGCAAACACAAACTGCTATCCACAGCTCTCTGGAGAACACCTTGAGAATACTGGTCGCATCCAATCGATACGTGCCGTCTAGTGCGAGGACACTAAAGTGAAAGTTGTACAACGGTCGTGTTGAGTACCTGGCTTCGATGAATGTCGGTTTGACGTAGCCATAGGCCACTGAAAGAACAACGTAGATCTCATGCGGCTGATGGGTTGAACTGTTATTTAGATTGTGTATGAGACTAACGCATGTCAATAGTGCCGTTGCGAAAGTATGTCCCATCGGTAGCCGGTCCGTCAAATATTTTAAATGTAATGTTGCTTTTTAAGCTGATCAAGTTAAAGAGTTCAAACATAAATCCCGGAAATGCACAGCTTGGCGTAGAATAATTATATTTTGGCTGAAGACTACATTCGAAAACGTCGATTCCATAAGGTTTTGGTTTCCTTACTTGTATTTCGTACCGCATACTCAAAAATTGCAATACCAGACGAACACTTTCAAAATTCGGAACGCGTGATGTTCTGCTCCCATTGTATGTGTGTTGCACTGACAATACCGTGTGTGCCTTTGTCTTGTCGGCAACGTAATCGGCCAGCCATGTGATGATATTGGATTCTGATGCAGCTTGCTTAGCAACGTCCGGCGTGGCGTATTCAATATCCCAATTGAAAATATACGTACTTAACGACCAGTGCACTTCTGGCTCAATTTGGCATTATCCATGCGTCTTTGTCAAACTTTTATCGTGAAGTAATGTATTTGAGAAGGGTGGTGTATCGAACGTCACTGACTTCCCAATTTCGTGGCTTGTTATCAAAGACAGCACTGTGTTGATATTGTTTCCAAAAACCCACGCCTTTGAAGTCGTGAAGTTGAGATTGCTGCTTTGGGAAGAAAATGAAATATCGACACCAAGTTCGACACTTCACTCAATCTGTCAAGACAGACATTATGAGTCCATTCGGAATTTGATGCTGATACAGTATTTAATTTTACTCCAAATATAACGCTCGATTTCGCGATATAGCCTGTTAGAAAACGCGGATTTCGCAAAAAATATCAAGTCAATGCTGCCTGTCATTTCCGCCCAAGAAAATAAGGTGACGTTCGAACCACCCTTTAAAGTAGTGATGCACAGAAAACGTCATCTTCTCTATTGTTAACATCGCGCAGGCTATTCCACATCCAAGCATCAACATATAAAACATGACTGTGCACTGTGTGAGGCTGAGCATGAATGGGTGAAGCCCCAATTTGTCATTCGA